>JAXIVJ010009129.1:0-22500 GCA_036785665.1 Chirona hameri
CCGGTGCGCCGACATTGCGCTGGTGCAGAAACTGAGGAGTACTTGATAAATTGGTATCGGTTCAGGGGTCTATAGTTGGGTGTCGCTTGTGGCTATAGGGGAAGAGTCTCTTTGCCGCCACTTCGCTGAAGAACTGCTTTTCAGCGAACTCGTCGATGGCGTCGGTGATATATCCCTGATGCTCAGGTTTTCGCTACCTCCCACATCTCATCGCTCTTCCTGGGACGTTTTGGTGCGTTCGAGTTTTTGCTGTGGGTCTGATTTTCACTCTGGTCGTCGAGAAGCGGTGGGATGGCGATGGGAGGGGTGCGCGTTTCCCCGGACCGTGGAGGTTTTACTCTTGGCCGTTTTCACTTATACACGTCGTCGAGGAGCGGGGCGGGCCACGAAAAAGGTGTCTATGTGTGGAGGGGAAGAATGCCGGCAGTCAGGAAGATATGTCGGCCGCCGAGGGGAGAGGTCAGCTGCCGGGGAGGGATGTCAGCTGCGGAGGGGAGAGGTCAGCTTCCGAGGAGGGATGTCAGCTGCCGAGGGGAGAGGTCGGCCCCCGAGGGGAGAGGTCAGCTGCCAGGGAGGGATGTCAGCTGCCGGGGGCAGGGGTCAGCTGCCGAGGGGAGAGGTCAGCTGCCGGGGAGGGATGTCAGCTGCGGAGGGGAAAGGTGAGCCCCGAGGGGAGAGGTCAGCCCCCGAGGGGAGAGGTCAGCCCCCGAGGGGAGAGGTCAGCTGCCGAGGGGAGAGGTCGGCCGCCGAGGGGAGAGGTCAGCTGCCGAGGGGAGAGGTCGGCCGCCGAGGGGAGAGGTCAGCCCCCGAGGTGAGAGGTCAGCTGCCGAGGGGAGTGGTCGGCCGCCGAGGGGAGAGATCAGCCCCCGAGGGGAGAGGTCAGCTGCCGGTGAGGGATGTCAGCTGCGGAGGGGAGAGGTCGGCCCCCGAGGAGAGAGGTCAGCCCCCGAGGGGAGAGGTCAGCTGTCGAGGGGAGAGGTCAACCCCCGAGGGGAGAGGTCTGCTGCCGAGGGGAGAGGTCTGCTGCCGAGGGGAGAGGTGAGCTTCCGGGGAGGGATGTCAGCTGCCGGGAGGGATGTCGGCCGCCGAGGGGAGAGGTCTGCCCCCGAGGGGAGAGGTCAGCCCCGAGGGGAGAGGTCAGCTGCCGGTGAGGGATGTCAGCTGCGGAGGTGAGAGGTCTGCCCCGAGGGGAGAGTGAGAGGACGGATGTCGGCGGATGTCACCGCCTCATAAAGGATGTTTTCTCAGCAGCCCCGGCAGCAGCAGCAGCATCCCCGGCCAGCCGCTGAATCTGTGTGCACATTCTGTAACGAAAACAGCCGGGATCGATGCCTCGAGCGGCGCCGGCCGGCAGAGTGTTGCCTTTGTGCTGGTGTGTGGGCTGGCGTGTGGGTCTGCTGAGGACCGCCGGACGGATGGTGATACAGAACGTCAAGGGATATTGCTGGAGACGTTGGGGGAGTTGGAGAGAATGTCGAGGATCGGGAGCGGACTTAGTGGTCGTTGGAGGGTGATGGCGACTCGTACCCGGAAGCTGGAGTTGAGACGCTTCACTTGAACTCCTGGTCCTCAAAAGCTCTAGTTTTTCTTCTTCTCGTGCCTTTAAAACGATACATCATTGAAATGCGTTAGAATTTTGCGAGAACAAATCTCCAAGTGGAATGGTGAACATGATTTGTATCACGGACCATGAGTATGTAATCCGTTTACCACCGTGGTGTCCGAGGGACATTGTGCGACCCCGGGGACCATCGGCTTTCTTGGGGACCATGTGCGCGCTCCGGGACCAATCTGGTGCCGGGAGTCTGTCGGGATTCTCGGCAATCTTATCCCTGTGTCTGATCAGGATTCGTGGCAATCTTATCCCTGTGTCTGATCTGGATTCGTGGCAATCTTATCCCTGTGTCTGATCAGGATTCGTGGCAATCTTATCACTGTGTCTGATCAGGATTCGTGGCAATCTTATCACTGTGTCTGATCAGGATTCGTGGCAATCTTATCACTGTGTCAGATCTGGTGCTGGGAGCCTGTCGGGATTCGTGGCAATCTTATCACTGTGTCTGATCAGGATTCGTGGCAATCTTATCACTGTGTCTGATCAGGATTCGTGGCAATCTTATCCCTGTGTCTGATCAGGATTCGTGGCAATCTTATCCCTGTGTCTGATCAGGATTCGTGGCAATCTTATCACTGTGTCTGATCAGGATTCGTGGCAATCTTATCACTGTGTCTGATCAGGATTCGTGGCAATCTTATCCCTGTGTCTGATCAGGATTCGCGGCAATCTTATCACTGTGTCTGATCAGGATTCGTGGCAATCTTATCACTGTGTCTGATCAGGATTCGTGGCAATCTTATCACTGTGTCTGATCAGGATTCGTGGCAATCTTATCCCTGTGTCTGATCAGGATTCGTGGCAATCTTATCCCTGTGTCTGATCAGGATTCGTGGCAATCTTATCACTGTGTCTGATCAGGATTCGTGGCAATCTTATCACTGTGTCTGATCAGGATTCGTGGCAATCTTATCCCTGTGTCTGATCAGGATTCGTGGCAATCTTATCCCTGTGTCTGATCAGGATTCGTGGCAATCTTATCACTGTGTCTGATCAGGATTCGCGGCAATCTTATCCCTGTGTCTGATGGACGGCATGGGTGCTGCTGTGGGCCACGCATTGGTTTGGTACGTTGTTTGTTTTCCAGTCATAATCTATTTTCTGTCGTGTCTTATCTGACAGGACGGGGTGCTTCCCAATCAGTGGATGTAATGGGATTGTCATTGTTGGCGAAATGATGTTGGCAGCTCCAGATATACAATATTGATCCCATCGTGGCGTTGGTAGTAGGTGTCACGAAAACTATGTTAGTATGATGGGACCTGCCAGTTTCTGGTCTTAATTTGAGCGGAATGTTATGTATGATGGGACCTGCCAGTTTCTGGTCTTCATTTGAGCGGAATGTTATGTTTCCGTTGCTCTGTGAGCGAGTGCCGGGATCAATAATGTATGTCTGATATTTCCTCCCCCGTCCCGCCCAGAGGGCAGAGGCAGGCTGTAGACTGTCCCGCCCAGAGGGCAGAGACAGGCTGTAGACTGTAGAGTGAGAGACGAATTCTCCCTGGTCTCTGCGACGCCAACCCGTCCGCCCAGACCTCAGAGCCGGGTATGGACCCCCAGTAACAGTCCGTTGTGGTCTCCGGGTTATGAAACCCCCGGTAACAGTCCGTTGTGGTCTCCGGGTTATGGACCCCCAGTAACAGTCCGTTGTGGTCTCCGGGTTATGGACCCCCGGTAACAGTCCGTTGTGGTCTCCGGGTTATGGACCCCCGGTAACAGTCCGTTGTGGTCTCCGGGTTATGGACCCCCAGTAACAGTCCGTTGTGGTCTCCGGGTTATGAACCCCCAGTTACAGTCCGTTGTGGTCTCCGGGTTATAAACCCCCGGTAACAGTCCGTTGCGGTGTCCGGGTTATGGACCCCCGGTAACAGTCCGTTGCGGTGTCCTTGAACTTACCCAGCGGCCGCGCTGGGCTGTGCTAGCCATTTATTCCTGGTGACAGGGACAACGGAGCTATATATATATATATATATATATAGTGGTCCGCATTTATTACTGACTAGCCCTTGTCCCGACAGCGTAATGTGAGTGGATTAAAAAGGCTGCGTCTACTAATGTATATACTTCTGGGAAAGACTGGTTTCATAGGCGTATGAACAAGGGGTGGGGGCGGGGGCATGAGCCTTTCCGACCATTTTCCCCCTCAAATACTTTATTTTGCTTGGTGAGGAAATTTTTTGGTGGCAAAAGGTTCGCCAATGCGAGAAGAGCCCAAATCTGCAAAGAAAGGAGCATGGGGAAGGGGGTGGGCTTCTCTTAATACGATGCGAAAGTTCTACTCCCCCCCCCCCTACGCCCCCCCCCCCACAGATGGTGTTGACATGGTAAACAGTGTAAATAAATTATGAATATCCCCGCAGTTTAATTTGCTCTCCTATCCATCGGCTCCTCACGTGGTTGCCGATATTCGCAGTTTCGTCCATATAATTAATTTCTGCCAGGCACTACTCAACTGACAACTGACATGCTATATGTTGTGTTTAAGCACATTGCACGGAGCACTTGCGATAATAGTTATCGTGCTGCTTGTCAGTTGTATTCAATTACTTGTCGATTTTAGCGAATTATCAAGAACATTACCCACAGCGCCACACTAACAGCCGAAGCCCACATCATCCCGGACTTCCAATGTGTCGTCCGTCGACGTTTCTGCGTAGAAAATGCTGCGCTCTCTATATCGCACTATCCGTGTGTAGGGTCCATACGAAATATGACATTACAAACGAAAACGTGGCAGGATCCATGTGTGACTACTGACTACCAGGCATTCCTGCACAACACACGGGCACGGCTGCCTGATAAGTAATTACATGCTCTGGTGTGGCCGGGGCCGTGACTGGGCGGTGGGTGGCGGAGGGTGGTGGGTGGCGGTGGGTATACCTTCATTAGGTAATGACAGAGGCGGGGCTCCCCGTCTGTATGTATGTATGCCGTCTGGCCGACTGACGGGACCGTGTCACGGGCAATACGTGGTATTTGCTCAGTAAACATGTCAGGCGGTGGAGCTGGTATGCGGCACCGAGCTGCTTACTCAGACAGCGTGGGACGCGCTGTGCGTGCTAACGGAGACGGAAACGGAAACGGAAATACGCAACAGAGACAATAACTTTGGGTCATATATGGACGTTAAAGTAATGCAAATGCAATAACTGCGAACTTTTATGGAACTATTTATATTATAGTTTGATATTTAGAAACAAGTAAATCATTGTGAATGTGAAAGAGGTGAGAACACACGCGATGGCAGCGCATATCTGAAACGAGAAGAAAGGATATTCCCGAATCCCCGAAATACAAGTTTATTTAATTATTTTGATGACAGAAATCCCTCTGAACGGACGATGGAAATAAGGAATATGAACCTCGCGCGCTTGATTTATGCGTCTTTTGACTCGGAGCCTGCTGCGGCCCGACGTGTGCGGCCCGGCGTGCGGCCCGGCGTGTGCGGCCGACAGGTGACATTTATCTGTGGGATGTGGTGGCGGCGTTTGACTGGTGTCGGCATCCGTCAACGTCCGACAATGGCCGCGGCTGGCTCTGACACGCGCTGACGGCCGCGGCTGGCTCTGACACGCGCTGACGGCCGCGGCTGGCCCTGACACGCGCTGACGGCCGCGGCTGGCCCTGACACGCGCTGACGGCCGCAGCTGGCTCTGACACGCGCTGACGGCCGCGGCTGGCCCTGACACGCGCTGACGGCCGCAGCTGGCTCTGACACGCGCTGACGGCCGCGGCTGGCCCTGACACGCGCTGACGGCCGCGGCTGGCCCTGACACGCGCTGACGGCCGCGGCTGGCTCTGACACGCGCTGACGGCCGCGGCTGGCCCTGACACGCGCTGACGGCCGCGGCTGGCCCTGACACGCGCTGACGGCCGCGGCTGGCCCTGACACGCGCTGACGGCCGCGGCTGGCCCTGACACGCGCTGACGGCCGCGGCTGGCCCTGACACGCGCTGACGGCCGCGGCTGGCCCTGACACGCGCTGACGGCCGCGGCTGGCTCTGACACGCGCTGACGGCCGCGGCTGGCCCTGACACGCGCTGACGGCCGCGGCTGGCCCTGACACGCGCTGACGGCCGCGGCTGGCCCTGACACGCGCTGACGGCCGCGGCAGGCCCTGACACGCGCTGACGGCCGCGGCTGGCCCTGACACGCGCTGACGGCCGCGGCAGGCCCTGACACGCGCTGACGGCCGCGGCAGCAGTGTGTCGGGAGACACTCCGGGGGACAAAGGAGGACACAGGGAGACACTCCGAGGGACAAAGGAGGACACAGGGAGACACTCCGAGGGACAAAGGAGGACACAGGGAGACACTCCGAGGGACAAAGGAGGACACAGGAAGACACTCCGGGGACAAAGGAAGACACAGGGAGACACTCCGAGGAACAAAGGAGGACACAGGGAGACACTCCGAGGGACAAAGGAGGACACAGGCAGACACTCCGAGGGACAAAGGAGGACACAGGGAGACACTCCGAGGGACAAAGGAGGACACAGGGAGACACTCCGAGTGACAAAGGCGGACACATGGAGACACTCCGAGGGACAGAGGAGGACGAGGGAGACACTCCGAGGGACAGAGGAGGACGAGGGAGACACTCCGAGGGACAAAGGAGGACACAGGGAGACACTCCGAGGGACAAAGGAGGGCACAGGGAGACACTCCGAGGGACAAAGGAGGACACAGGGAGACACTCCGGGGGACAAAGGAGGACACAGAGAGACACTCCGAGGGACAAAGGAGGACACATGGAGACACTCCGAGGGACAGAGGAGGACGAGGGAGACACTCCGAGGGACAAAGGAGGACACAGGGAGACACTCCGAGGGACAAAGGAGGACACAGGGAGACACTCCGGGGGACAAAGGAGGACACAGGGAGACACTCCTAGGGACAAAGGAGGACACAGGGAGACACTCCGAGGGACAAAGGAGGACACAGGGAGACACTCCGAGGGACAAAGGAGGACACAGGGAGACACTCCGAGGGACAAAGGAGGACACAGGAGACACTCCGGGGGACAAAGGAGGACACAGGGAGACACTCCGAGGGACAAAGGAGGCCGCAGGGAGACACTCCGAGGGACAAAGGAGGGCACAGGGAGACACTCCGAGGGACAAAGGAGGACGCAGGGAGACACTCCGAGGGACAAAGGAGGACACAGGGAGACACTCCGAGGGACAAAGGAAGACACAAGGAGACACTCCGAGGGACAAAGGAGGACACAAGGAGACACTCCGAGGGACAAAGGAGGACACAAGTAAACACTCCGAAGAACAAAGGAGGACACAGGGAGACACTCCGAGGGACAAAGGAGGACACAGGGAGACACTCCGAGGGACAAAGGAGGACACAGAGAGACACTCCGAGGGACAGAGGAGGACGAGGGAGACACTCCGAGGGACAAAGGAGGACACAGGGAGACACTCCGAGGGACAAAGGAGTGCACAGGGAGACACTCCGGGGGACAAAGGAGGACACAGGGAGACACTCCGAGGAACAAAGGACACTCTGAGGGACAAAGGAGGACACAGGAGACACTCCGGGTGAGCACTGGCGGATGTTTTTGGGCCATCGCGCAAACTGAGCGAGACTACTGAAATCAGCGAAAAATTGACATATTTCCGGATTTAAAAAGTCTAAGCAATTTGTTCTAGGAAAGTTAATTTTAAATCAGTTCTCAGTGCACATCGCACAAGTAAGCACCACAAGTAAGAAAATTCTGACGAGTTTGAGGAATTTTGTTAAACTGGAGGGAGGGACGGCGAATGCGTTTCGTTCAAACAGAATGTCACAGTGGCCGGAGAGTCAGAGAGACAGTTCAGAGTCAGAGAGACAATTCCGAGTCAGAGAGACAATTCAGAGTCGGAGAGACAATTCAGAGTCAGAGAAACAATTCAGAGTCAGAGAGGCAATTCAGAGTCAGAGAGACAATTCAGAGTCAGAGAGACAATTCAGAGTCGGAGAGACAATTCAGAGTCGGAGAGACAATTCAGAGTCAGAGAGACAATTCAGAGTCAGAGAGACAATTCAGAGTCAGAGAGACAATTCAGAGTCAGAGAGACAATTCAGAGTCAGAGAGACAATTCAGAGTCAGAGAGACAATTCAGAGTCGGAGAGACAATTCAAAGTCAGAGAGACAATTCAGAGTCGGAGAGACAATTCAAAGTCAGAGAGACAATTCAGAGTCAGAGACAATTCAGAGTCGGAGAGACAATTCAAAGTCAGAGAGACAATTCAGAGTCAGAGAGACAATTCAGAGTCGGAGAGACAATTCAAAGTCAGAGAGACAATTCAGAGTCAGAGAGACAATTCAGAGTCGGAGAGACAATTCAAAGTCAGAGAGACAATTCAGAGTCAGAGAGACAATTCAGAGTCGGAGAGACAATTCAAAGTCAGAGAGACAATTCAGAGTCAGAGAGACAATTCAGAGTCAGAGAGACAATTCAGAGTCAGAGAGACAATTCAGAGTCGGAACAAAACTCCACGTGACGAGAGGAAGGGAACAGAGGCGTCGCCGGCGCGGCGGGCCGGTGTGTGTGCCATTGGTATGCATTGAAAGCGGCGATTTATACGGGGCGTGCGCGCCTCCGCGGCGTTCTGGAGCGGAAATGAGGGTCGTCAGGGAGCACCATAAGCGGCCGGCTCCGCTCCGAATCGGTATTAGTGAAGCCGAACTCATCTGCCCAATATAACAGCTGATCGGCAGCAGTGGAATGGACAGCGGAGCCGAACTCATCTGCCGAATATAACAGCTGATCGGCAGGAGTGGAATGGACAGTGGAGCTGATTGCTGAACTCAATACACTGCAACTGAACGGGAATAAACGGCCGATTGTGCTCTCGCTTTGCTAATCATCTGTACCATTCGGGATTCACCTACCCAATATCCAGCGCAGATATCTTTCGCAGTGTTGATTTCGGTTATGAGCTTTTTCCTCTTTGTCTCGCGTATTCAAACTCATGTATAAATGTATTTGTATGGATGCTGTACTAACCAGAACTGTCGCTTGGTTGAAATTTTGAAATATAAATGGCATTGAATTGAAGGGAATAGGCTGGAGTCGTTTCCATGCTGTTGACCCCGTTAAAGCCGGTGGTGCCACGTGTCATTTGTCGTCCTCTGTGACCGCGGCCGACACACAGCTCACCGCCCCGGGCAACAAGTCATGACATGTCACACTGACACCTGACATGGGCCGGCGGGGCCGACACACAGCTCACCGCCCCGGCCAACAAGCCATGACATGTCAGTCACACTGACACCTGACATGGACCGGACATACCTTCACCCGCCGACTTATTAGCGTGCTCGTGTCACCTCTGTCTGTGACCTTCTGGTTACACTTGTGACTTTTGGCATTGTCTGTGATTTGGATGTTCTGTGATTTGGATGTTCTGTGATTTGGATGTTCTGTGATTTGGATGTTCTGTGATTTGGATGTTCTGTGATTTGGATGTTCTGTGATTTGGATGTTCTGTGATTTGGATGTTCTGTGATTTGGATGTTCTGTCCATGGCTAACCTCGTGAGTTATTGCGACCTTCCACGATCAGGGGCACGATCAGAGGCAAGCCAGCGCGTTTATGGCCGTTGGCTTGGGTTCCTCCTTCCGCAACAAAATCGGAGGTGATGGGTCGGTTCACCAACGAAAACCAAATTGGAGCGCTCTGTAAGGTGTGATTTGGCAACAATGAGATAGAGGTGCAAGATGAAGGCACCCAGCGCACGATCAGGTGTTGACCTCACAGGTGACGGCCTCAGCAGGTGACGGCCTCAGCAGGTGACGGTATCGGCAGGTGACGGCCTCAGCAGGTGACGGCTTCAGCAGGTGACCGCCTCAGATGAGCCCAAGTGACCTCTGTTTATCAACGTGACGACAAAATTGTATGCCCTAACAATTTATGACGCCCCCTGTTGAGCTCGGTCGGTAGATCTGGAGACCTCTTATGCCTATGGTGACCTGTTGACCTCTGTTGACCTATGTTGATCTCTGTTGACCTCTGTTGACCTCTGTTGACCTCTGCTGACCTCTATTGACCTATATTGGCCTCTGTTGACCTCTGTTGACCTCTGTTGACCTCTGTTGACCTCTGCTGACCTCTCTTGACCTCTGCTGACCTCTGCTGACCTCTGTTTGGTCCCATTTCAGTCGATCCGGCGGGACATCGCGCGGACGTACCCGGAGCATGACTTCTTCAAGGAGAAGAACGGCATGGGCCAGGAGAGCCTGTTCAACGTGATGAAGGCGTACTCGCTGCACGACCGCGAGGTCGGATACTGTCAGGGCACCGCCTTCATCGTGGGCCTGCTGCTCATGCAGGTCAGTGGGGTCGGATGGGGTCAGGTGGGGCTGGCTGGTGTCAGGTGAGGTTAACAGGGGGCAGGTGGGGTTAACTGGGGTCAGATGAGGTGAGCGGAGGTTCAATGAGGTTAGTTGGGGTTACATGGGGTCAGATGAGGTCAGCTGAGGTCAGCTGAGGTCAGCTGGAGTCCATTGGAATATAGTCAGCTGAGGACAGTGGGGGACAGCAGGGCTTTCACCCCAGGCGATTTATCCTGGGCTCAACGGGGTCGGATGACATCAGCTGATCAGCTGACGTCGGCATCAGATGTTTAAGAGTGATGAGGCTAAGTAAGGTCACTTATAATTGGAGCTTAGGTTAGCGGAAGTTCATCTCGATCATCTCGATCGACCACAGGCGTCATTGGGTTTTAGGAAAAGTTCACTCAGACTGGCTGATGTTGAAATTTAGTTAGGGTTGATCCCAAGGTATTAAATCAAGTAGAAGTTCCGGTGAACTCAAAGTCGTCAATGATTTAGGTCTTAGTGCTCGGCCATAAGACCTCAGCTGAAAAGGTTCCGAGGTCAAAGTCAATAGTTGATTCAGTCGAAATAAACGTCCTTGCAACTAAAGGCACAGACCCGAACAAGTTGGCGCCTTGCTTCAGTCAACCGTAACTAGCCGCGCGTAACCAATCCGTGCAGCCTACCATCGTCCTTTAAACAATCGGTGCAGCCTACCATCGTCGTTTAAACAATCCGTGCAGCCTGCCATCGTCCTTTAAACAATCCGTGCAGCCTACCATCGTCCTTTAAACAATCCGTGCAGCCTACCATCGTCGTTTAAACAATCCGTGCAGCCTACCATCGTCGTTTAAACAATCCGTGCAGCCTACCATCGTCCTTTAAACAACCGTCTCTGCATGGGTACATTAACCGAGCACGGTGATTTTCACAGCCGTGATTTTAACAGCAGTGATTTTCACAGCCGTGATTCTCACAGCCGCGATTTTCACAGTGCAGATGATTTGTACCGTCTCTGTTCGCAGTGAGGGTCCAGCTCATGTGTCAGTGTATCCTGTGTATCTGTGTGCTGACAGCGCTGTGTGTCAATGGTTAGATAGCAGCCGTGCAGAGCTGTGATAAAGCTCTGATGCAGTGCAGCCGCGATCTACAGTGCAGTGGGCTGGAGTAGGGAGGGGGAGGAGGTGCTTCGGATACAGTCAGCACGTTCTGTCAGAGACATCGGAATATGAGCTGGAGTAGGGAGGGGGAGGAGGTGCCTCGGATACAGTCAGCACGTTCTGTCAGAGACACCGGAATATGACCCGCCTATCACCATCAGCTGTCGCAGAGATCCACGCATCGTTTCAGAATCTGACATATTGGCTAAATACGTTAAACACAACCTCGCTATGCCTTACGGCTTTGTACGTTTACGTTCGCTGTGTACTGAACAGTGAACACTCATAACCACATCGGTGACGTGACGTGACGTCGCTGCTCCGCTGCCAAGGCCGCCGACACTATCAGTTATCACTATCGACTGCAATCTGACGCTGACAGCATCGAGGCAGTCTTCAGTCAGGTCTAATCTCAGAAACGTCATCCCGTTTGCCCGCGCCATTCATCACCATTGGGCGCTGTAGTAAACAGTCTCGGCCAACACCGGCGGGTCGTCGGAGCCTGTGCCGGAGCGGACGGGACCGACGGGGACGGGCCGCGGGGGCCCGGAGACGAGGGGTCTGGGGTGGTTCAGTGGGGCCAGGGGGCGGCCGGAGGTGGGTCAGGGGGTCCGGAAGGAACAGGAGCATCCCTGCCGGAAGCGACCACCCCCGGTGCGGGGCCGGGACGGAACCGGAGCCGCTGCTCCCACGGCCTGGCGGGAGCGTCTAGGACATAGTGGCTGGTCGGATGAGTCGACGCGATGTAAATATTCCACCTTTGTGTTATGATTGATGATTATTATCAATCATGCGGCACACATTACAATGTAACCAATGCGGTATGACGACACAAATATACAATCGAACACAAACCGATGTGCAATGTTGCAATCAAATGTATTGCGTGGAAAGTCTGCCTTTCCCTCTAGCTCTACGTTTTACTATGTACCCTCATTTGTTATTGTGATGGTATCTCAGTGTCCTTCTTTGTGTGTTCAAATGACATTAACTCTAAACCCTCCTTCCTCCTCTTTGACCTCAAATGTCTATGACAAGTGACATCACTATGTGTCTTCAGATGTTCGCGATCACATTGACTCTCTATCTTCCTATGTAACCTCCTGATGTCTGACACTGTGCCCTCCTGTGTGTCCTGTGTCCTCATGTGTGTCCTCAAGTGTCCTCAGATATCTGACACTGTGTCCTCCTGTGTGTCCTCAGATGCCGGAGGAGGAGTCGTTCGCGGTCCTCGTCAAGCTGATGGAGGACTACCGGATGCGGGAGATGTTCAAGCCGTCCATGTCGGAGCTCGGAGTCTGTATCTACCAGCTGGAGGTGCTGGTTCAGGTAAAAAGTGGCGTGGTATCATCATTGGATTGCTCATTTTGTGTTGTTTCTGTAGGGCTTTTTCCATGACAGCAGCAACGCAAAACAAACTTCGGAATGTGTTGCCGACTGTCGATAAGCCAATCTCGAGTCTCGACTATAGTTATAATATTGGCAATTTATTCCTGGTATGATTTCGTTTGTGGGAGGTGCATGTACCCGTGAGTGAACATGTTCTTTCTTTATTCAAGTACAAAACTGCACTACAAAGAGGGTTTCACGGTTCACCCTTCCCCGGTTGGGGGCTGGTTTGATGGCATGAAGGCTGAATGGACGGCACCCCATTCAATCACGACGCGTGCCACTGGACCGTGACGTGCCACTGGACCGTGACGTGCCACTGGACCGTGACGAGTGCCACTGGACCGTGACGTGCCACTGGACCGTGACGAGTGCCACTGGACCGTGACGTGCCACTGGACCGTGACGCGTGCCACTGGACCGTGGCGTACCACTGGACCGTGACGCGTGCCACTGGACCGTGGCGTGCCACTGGACCGTGGCGTGCCACTGGACCGTGACGTGCCACTGGACCGTGACGAGTGCCACTGGACCGTGACGTGCCACTGGACCGTGACGCGTGCCACTGGACCGTGACGCGTGCCACTGGACCGTGGCGTGCCACTGGACCGTGACGTGCCACTGGACCGTGACGCGTGCCACTGGACCGTGGCGTGCCACTGGACCGTGGCGTGCCACTGGACCGTGACGTGCCACTGGACCGTGACGCGTGCCACTGGACCGTGACGTGCCACTGGACCGTGACGCGTGCCACTGGATCGTGCCACTGGACCGTGCCACTGGACCGTGCCACTGGACCGTGCCACTGGACCGTGCCACTGGACCGTGCCACTGGACCGTGACGCGTGCCACTGGACCGTGCCACTGGGCCGTGCCACTGGACCGTGCCACTGGACCGTGCCACTGGACCGTGCCACTGGACCGTGACGCGTGCCACTGGACCGTGCCACTGGACCGTGCCACTGGGCCGTGCCACTGGACCGTGCCACTGGACCGTGCCACTGGACCGTGCCACTGGACCGTGCCACTGGACCGTGCCACTGGACCGTGCCACTGGACCGTGCCACTGGACCGTGACACTGGACCGTGCCACTGGACCGTGCCACTGGACCGTCCCACTGGACCGTGCCACTGGGGCGGTGCGTCGCAATTGGAATTGTCGAGCTGGCCGGCTATTCTGGTCCACATAATAGCGTACTTGCTATCATGACAGTCCAAAGCTGCCATTAAATATGGGAAGGAACGACATACCGACAAGGCAGAACGACAGTAGACGGCAGTCTAAACGCTAAGGTGCCAAGTCAGGTAGGGGTTTGGAGACGTCGGATGAACACGGATACACTAGTGACTGAGTGGCGTCATTTCTTCAGAATGTACCGAACAGACATGTTGATTATTGTGAGATGAGACTGACACTGACCAGAAGAATCTGCCACGTCTCGATCAAGTTCCGGATGGCCTATTGGTTAGAGTGAAATGGCAGCAAACATTTCTCAGCCTACCTTTAGTAGTTACCAGTTCCGTAGTTTTAAACTGGTTGTATTTGCTTGCGGCAATATTGGCAGGGGAGTCTGGCATACTTTTTAGTTTCAGTCCGTCAACTTGTGTACTTTCAAGAGACGACGTACTGTGGAATGCGTCTAAACTTCCACGAGGTCCACAGTCTCTTCATTACACTCCTCACTCAACTGCGATAACTCACTCAACTGCAAACTCCTCACTCAACTGCGATACTAATTCGAACAGTACGGCACGTGCGCAGAAAACTTTCTGTTCAGTCGGACCAACGGACGTGTGGCTGGAGTCACTGCAGCTGTCCAGGGGTCCCAGTATGACAATGGGACAGTGCGACAGTACGGCAGTGTAACAGTGCGACAGTGCGACAGTGCGGCAGTACGGCAGTGTAACAGTGCGACAGTGCGGCAGTGCGACAGTGCGGCAGTGCGGCAGTGCGACAGTGTGACAGTACGGTAGTGTGACAGTACGGCAGTACGACAGGACGGCAGTGCGACAGTGCGACAGTACGGCAGGGCGACAGTGCGACAGTGCGACAGTGCGACAGTACGGCAGGGCGACAGTACGGCAGTGCGACAGTACGGCAGTGCGACAGTACGGCAGTGCGACAGTACGGCAGTGCGATAGTGCGACAGTGCAACAATGCGACAGTACGGCAGTGCTGCATTATACAGTACGGGATTGCGACTCACGAGTGCGGAAGTGGCTCCACTAGTGATGACGTCATTGGCCTTGTCATTTATACACGAACCGATGCAAACTATCCTGAAACTACACTGGAACTATTTTCTTATTTGTTTCATTAATCAATGCTATTCTATCGCAGCCTATGATATGTAGATTGAATTTAGCGACATGCGACTTCCATCCTCTTTTGGGCATCCTCTACATTTTGCCTACTGCAGTGAAAAATGCGCCACGACAGTGCCTGGTATATTTATGACGAGTTGCCATCCACTGAACTGTAAAAATAGGCCGTCAAGAAACGCAATATTCGAAAGTGGTCCTCGTGCCAAGGCAAGGTCAATATACCGCTCAGCGACCCTGACATTTGGAGTGTGTTTGTGATGTACGAACAGACTATGCCGTGCCGAGTGGACAGCCAGAACATAGCTGCAAATGCGGGACGTGACAAATCAAACTTGAGCGGCCAGCATTGTCGGACACTCGTGAGCAGAAATATCCGCTGAACCACAGCGAGTACTAATTGATGGCCACTGATCGATAGCGATGATCGATGGCGGTGGCTGTGCTGATGGTAGCTCTCCGACTCCCCTCCACCTCCTGACGGACTCACCTGACTCCCCCCCCCCCCCCCCCCCCTCTGACCGACTCACCTGACCCCCCCCCTCTCTGACCCAGGACCCTACCCAGTACCCACTCCCGCTCTGACGTGCCACTCTCCGCCCGCAGGAGCAGTTACCAAAGCTGCCGCCCCCCTCCCCCCCCCCCTCTCTGCCCCCTCCCTCTGACCCCTCCCCTCTTTGACCCCTATTCTGCTTCTCCATAGTTTGCCCCTCCTCTGCCCACTTCTCTGACCCCCCCCCCCCCCCCCTCTTATACCACTCTCTGACTCCCTCCCCTCTCCGCCCACAGGAGCTGCTGCCAGAGCTGCACGGCCACTTCGCCTCCCAGTCGTTCCACACGTCCATGTACGCCAGCTCGTGGTTCCTGACGCTGTTCACCACGTCGCTGCCGCTGCCGCTGGCCAGCCGCGTGATGGACTGGTTCCTCTCCGACGGCATGGAGGTCATATTCCGCATGGCGGTGGCTGTGCTGATGGTCGGCAAGGCGGACATACTGAGCCAGGATATGGAGGGCATGTTGAAGGTGAGAAGGGAGCGGCGGGGGTGATGATGATGGTCAGAGATGGATGTGTGGAACGAGGGTTGACGGGTGACGGATGACGTTGTGGGAACCTGAGCGGTGGTGATAATCTGTGTGGGCTGTTGTAAGCGGTGTAAGTAAGCGGTGGTGATAATCTGTGTGGGCTGTTGTAAGCGGTGTAAGTAAGCGGTGGTGATAATCTGTGTGGGCTGTTGTAAACGGTGTAAGTAAGCGGTGGTGATAATATGTGTGGGCTGTTGTAAGCGGTGTAAGTAAGCGGCGGTGATAATATGTGTGGGCTGTTGTAAGCGGTGTAAGTAAGCGGCGGTGATAATAAGCGGTGGTGAGAATATGTGTGGGCTGTTGTAAGCGGTGTAAGTAAGCGGTGGTGATAATATGTGTGGGCTGTTGTAAACGGTGTAAGTAAGCGGCGGTGATAATATGTGTGGGCTGTTGTAAACGGTGTAAGTAAGCGGCGGTGATAATAAGCGGTGGTGATAATAGTGTGGGCTGTTGTAAGCGGTGTAACAGTGCGATAGTACGGCAGTGTAACGTGGTGCGGTGGTAAGCGGCGGTGGTGGCGGTGGTGGTGAGTCCGCGGTGAGGGATGAGGGGTGCTGAAGGTAGGACGCGGGTGTGCGGGTGAGGGATGAGGGGACGCTGATAGTAAGACGCGGGTGTCCGGGTGAGGGATGAGGGTACGCTTAAGGTAGGACGCGGGTGTCCGGGTGAGGCGTGGGTATATGATTTGACTTTACTTTGCCTTTGATATGATAAATACAACGGAGCTGGCGTCAACCTGACGACCGGATCTACTCGATGCACAGTTTACTCGACATTGATTTCTTTGAAAACTAGCATTGATATAAACAGCCACTGCTTTCTTATTTGGAAGTCGGACATGACTTCCCGTTAAATACCACGAGCTCCATGGGGTGTTTTGTTTCTCATGTTACGTGACCAGTGTTCGCACCATCCTCCGCGTGTCGCGTCGGAAGTTACATAGCGCTGACTCCGCATTTTAATGTGTGATAGGCTGCGTGCGGGCCTTCGCCCCGTGTGTGGGGCCCGGGAGGCTGCGTGCGGGCCTTCGCCCGTGTGTGGGGGCCGCGTGAGGCTACGTGCGGGTCTGCGTGGCGTGGCGTTTACCCACAGTTAGCTGTTTACCCACACGGTGAGAATTATGGCCGCCAGATGTGTGTGTGGACCGGACACTCTGTAAACTTCGGCAGGCGCGATAAAAACGGCCCGGCCAGGCGCGCGGTGGAGGCCAGCGGAGGTCACTCGGTTGTTGGCAGGGTGTTGTTGTCCTTCACTTCAATAGGGCTGGTGTTTACGGCTGACAATATCATGAGCCGATTATGAAAGCTGGCAACATTATCAGAGACGCGGTTGATGTTGATTTATTTAACAAAAGCAAGAAACAAAGAATGATGTGAGGGAAAGGTGCAAAAGCACTTTCAGCGCTTATGACTAGGCACCATTTCCCGACTCACGAACATACATGTACACACTCACACACAACCCCCGCAAACGCGACGACCGCCCCCCTCCCCGCCGACCTTATTATAGCAGCACTACCTCAGGCCGATGCACCAAGGCTGCGTCGCGGTTTACCGTTCAAAGCGTTGTGTATGCTTAATATATCTTTGCACAGCTGTAGCCACAGCCAGACCAGCAGCGTTATTCAGAGTATGACCGTGCACAATTATAACTAATTTGTGATTGTTTTTTAACTGGCTGTAATCTGCAATTAAGTTTTGTAATGTTATTTCTAACTCAACTCTGGGAAAGTTGTATTGAGGACAGAAGAGGAAAAAATGCTGAACTGTTTCAGCAGTTTGTCCACAGCTGCAATTTGGACTGTTAGTTTGTGACGAATGTATCTGGAATACATGGGGTAACATGGGGGGGGGGGGCGGCAGAGGGGGCTCCAGACCCTCCCAACTTTGACAATTGTCTATACAAACATTATGGCGTTGTCTGTAAATAATCGTTCTGCCTGGTCTCCCCCAACTTTAAAGAGTTCCTGCGGACCTGATCATTATCATGCATTGATACGATTATATTCTGCATTGTGCGCTTTTCTCCGACGCCAAATACCTCTAGCTGTTCTTACTCCGTACTCTGCCCACGGCATGACTTCTGACTCCGCACTCTGTTCCGTTTCCTCCATCGCTCTGCCTCCGACTTTCACAGTCTATTGGGCACGCGGTCGGCCCGAAAGGCGGCTCTTTCGTGCTCGGGTTTCCTGTGGCTGCGGTTGTTTATTTTCGCTCCTCGCTGCACCGGAAACACTGTACCAGACCTCGCCGCTACGCCGGACCTCTGAAATCCAGCCTCTCGTGAACGATGCCGGCCGGCTGCGCGGTCCGGCCTCAGTGTTTATTTACCAAAAATGTCTCATATATACCGAGAATGACCGAGGTTTAGTGAAAATGTTTGAGAGCATGTTCGTGGCCGGCGCCTTGAGTGGTGTTGTGCCGCTCGAGGCCGTCCGATGCAGCGGTGTTATGGAGGGTGGTTCAGGGCGGTCATGTTCGTGGCCGGCGCCTTGAGTGGTGTTGTGCCGCTCGAGGCCGTCCGATGCAGCGGTGTTATGGAGGGTGGTTCAGGGCGGTCATGTTTGTGGCCGGCGCCTTGAGTGGTGTTGTGCCGCTCGAGGCCGTCCGATGCAGCGGTGTTATACAGGGTGGTTCAGGGCGGTCATGTTCGTGGTTCGTTTGAGGAACGCGGCTGCAAATGCGGCACAGGAACTTTCCGTTGATATCCACTCATTCGCCGTGCTACCGTTTTGAAAGGGCAGAATGAACTTGTACCATTCGTCCGGGGATAGGTTATATTGTATTGACCACTCAACTTCAGTGATTGTCCGCCATAACTTACCGCTGAAAATGACTCGAGGGTCATCAATGCTTCGGACTCAGAGTTCGATTTCCAACCTTATCTTTATCTCTCGGTCATTGAGGCCATCGACTCAGCACAGCCATTTTCGCAGAAGTTTGGCTGAGATATTCAATCAGACGATCAGTGTTTCTAGGGTTACCGATGTAAGACGAGATTCTGACAAACTTTTTCCAAAGTGAGGTTTTATTTCTAAACATTGTGATGGCGATGATGCTCTTGCTAAGACCTTATGCAGGCTAATGTGTTGAGTGCTGACTGAAAACGCCACGTAAAGCCGGGCTCCGTCTCAGACATCTGATCGTCTGATTTGTGACTGAAAATGGCATTATCTGGCAATGTTCTGACTGAGACGTTCTGTCTGTCTACCTGTTCTGATGTTCTGAGATGATCTGTCTGTCTGTTCTGATGTTCTGAGATGATCTGTCTACCTGTTCTGATGTTCTGAGATGATCTGTCTACCTGTTCTGATGTTCTGAGATGATCTGTCTACCTGTTCCGATGTTCTGAGACGTTCTGTCTGTCTACCTGTTCTGATGTTCTGAGATGATCTGTCTACCTGTTCTGATGTTCTGAGATGATCTGTCTACCTGTTCTGATGTTCTGAGATGGTCTGTCTACCTGTTCTGATGTTCTTACTAAATCGTTCTATCTGTCTGTGTCCAGTATTTCCAGAAGGAGATGCCGGTCAGGTTCGAGTCGGACCCGGAGACCCACTTCACACTGGCCCAGAACGTCAAGTACAACGCCAAGCGCATGAAGAAGCTGGAGAAGGAATACACTGTGATGAAAACCAAAGAGCACGAGGAACAAGTCGAATTAAGGGTGAGATCACATAGAACACTATCGGTAACCTATATCATGGTATGTGTGTTCTTAATTGTGTTTCTTGCTGATGTCCTGGGCGCCAAGTGACCGCAAGTAGTCGGTGCGCTCTAAAACCCTAATAAGTGGTGCGCCCTAAAACCCTAATCAGTGGTCATCATCACTGCTGGTGTTCGGAGCTCTAACAATGTCTTCGCAACCTTATGCCATCGTAAATCGATACGGTGTATCACGTGCATCTATGCAGTAAGATGTTTTTTTCTGACGTAGTGTGATTAGCACCACGTGACCAAATCACTCACAGTACGCCTCTAAAGCGCTGGGTGTCTTGCAGCGCGGCGCCTCATGATTAGCTACTGAGTTATAAACGGCGCCTTATGATTGGTTGCTGAGTTCTGAACGGCTGACCTTTGTCCGACCTTTACCGTATGTTCTTCGCTGATTGGCTGGGGCCACCCGGTCTCCGCACCCGTTTGTTAGTCTGTAACGAGGGCCGGCCGGTGGCGGTACGCTATAATCGCTTACAAATGCCGCCACTGTGAGAGGAGGGGTTTGTTAGGAGAGGAGGGGTTTGTTCGTCTGTAACGAGGGCCGGCCGGTGGACGTGGTACGCTATAATCGCCTACAAATGCCGCCCCGCCCTGGGGCTGATGACGTGCATACGTCTCTGTCTGAATGTCCTCATGTGCCCCGTGTCGGAATAGCGGATCATACGACGGGTCACGGGTGATTAACGTGTTAACGGAACATTCGACGGGGCGGGACATGTCAGGTCCTGTTCCATCTCGGTGAGTGCTGTATCGGGGGGGGGGGGCGGAGTCCGCGTCACGGAACACGTAGCTCACCATGTGACGCGCCACTCCCATCGGAGTCACGCGTGGTGACAGACCTGATACTTACTGAATACTATCCCAGCCCTGGCTCACATAGTCTGTGTTGCTTATGTTGACGGCCACCTGGTCCTCCTTTGCCCTTCACCTGACCCTACCTCTCATCATTTTCCCTCATCTCACCTCACCTCACATCACCTCAAGTTTCCTAATGCCACCTGACTCCGTCTAACCCCGTCTGGCTTCACCTGACCCCATCTGACCACCCCTCCCTCCTCTCCCACCCCTTCCGGCAGCTCCTGGGGACGGATAACCGTCTCCTCCGTCAGCAGGTGGAGTACCTGACCTCTCACCTGACCTCCCTCCCCTCCCTCCCCTCCCTCCCACAGCGACTGCGGACGGATAACCGTCTCCTCCGTCAGCAGGTGGAGTACCTGACCTCTCACCTGACCTCCCTCCCCTCCCTCCCACAGCGACTGCGGACGGATAACCGTCTCCTCCGTCAGCAGGTGGAGTACCTGACCTCTCACCTGACCTCCCTCCCCTCCCTCCCACAGCGACTGCGGACGGAGAACCGTCTCCTCCGTCAGCAGGTGGAGTACCTGACCTCTCACCTGACCTCCCTCCCCTCCCTCCCACAGCGACTGCGGACGGATAACCGTCTCTTCCGTCAGCAGGTGGAGTACCTGACCTCTCACCTGACCTCCCTCCCCTCCCTCCCACAGCGACTGCGGACGGATAACCGTCTCCTCCGTCAGCAGGTGGAGTACCTGACCTCTCACCTGACCTCCCTCCCCTCCCTCCCACAGCGACTGCGGACGGAGAACCGTCTCCTCCGTCAGCAGGTGGAGTACCTGGAGGCAGAGTCGGTGGCGCTGGCCGACCGCCTGATCCAAGGCCAGGTCTGCCGCGCCGAGGAGGCCGAACACAGCTACGTGATCACACGCGAGCTCGAGTCTGTCCGCCAACACAGCGGCGAGACGGCCCAGCAGCTCGAGGAGGCCAGGACCAGGATTGATAAACTGTCCGAGCAGATGCACGAGTCGGTGAGTCGGTCTCGTCGTGAGTCGCGGTTATTTGACCCAGGGGCAGGATGGCGAGGAGCGGTGAGTCGGTCTCGTTGTGAGTCGCGGTTATTTGACCCAGGGGCAGGATGGCGAGGAGCGGTGAGTCGGTCTCGTTGTGAGTCGCGGTTATTTGACCCAGGGGCAGGATGGCGAGGAGCGGTGAGTCGGTCTCGTTGTGAGTCGCGGTTATTTAACCCAGGGGCAGGATGGCGAGGAGCGGTGAGTCGGTCTCGTTGTGAGTCGGTTATTTAACCCAGGGCAGGATGGCGAGGAGCGGTGAGTCGGTCTCGTTGTGAGTCGGTTATTTAACCCAGGGCAGGATGGCGAGGAGCGGTGAGTCGGTCTCGTCGTGAGTCGCGGTTATTTGACCCAGGGGCAGGATGGCGAGGAGCGGTGAGTCGGTCTCGTGAGTCGCGGTTATTTGACCCAGGGCAGGATGGCGAGGAGCGGTGAGTCGGTCTCGTTGTGAGTCGGTTATTTGACCCAGGGGCAGGATGGCAAGGAGCGGTGAGTCGGTCTCGTTGTGAGTCGGTTATTTGACCCAGGGGCAGGATGGCGAGGAGCGGTGAGTCGGTCTCGTGAGTCGCGGTTATTTGACCCAGGGCAGGATGGCGAGGAGCGGTAAGTCGGTCTCGTCGTGAGTCGCGGTTATTTGACCCAGGGCAGGATGGCGAGGAGCGGTGAGTCGGTCTCGTGAGTCGCGGTTATTTGACCCAGGGGCAGGATGGCGAGGAGCGGTGAGTCGGTCTCGTGAGTCGCGGTTATTTGACCCAGGGCAGGATGGCGAGGAGCGGTGAGTCGGTCTCGTGAGTCGCGGTTATTTGACCCAGGGGCAGGATGGCGAGGAGCGGTGAGTCGGTCTCGTGAGTCGCGGTTATTTGACCCAGGGCAGGATGGCGAGGAGCGGTGAGTCGGTCTCGTCGTGAGTCGCGGTTATTTGACCCAGGGGCAGGATGGCGGAGAGTCGTTTGATTTGGTGCTGACCATGGGCGTAGTGATATGGTGATTCATAGAAGTGTGGGCTGATGTTGTGAGGTCCAGGCTATTGATATGGGGTT
>JAXIVJ010009129.1:27500-40000 GCA_036785665.1 Chirona hameri
ACCCCGTCTGACCCCGTCTGACCCCGTCTGACCCCGTCTGACCCCGTCTGACCCCGTCTGACCCCGTCTGACCCCGTCTGACCCCGTCTGACCCCGTCTGACCCCGTCTGACCCCGTCTGACCCGTCTGACCCGTCTGACCCGTCTGATCCTGTCTGACCTCGTCTGACCCCGTATTGACCTCGTCTGACCCAGTCCGACTCCGTCTGACCCGTCTGACCCGTCTGACCCCGTCTGACCCCGTCTGACCCCGTCTGACCCCGTCTGACCCCGTCTGACCCCGTCTGACCCCGTCTGACCCCGTCTGACCCCGTCTGACCCGTCTGATCCTGTCTGACCCCGTCTGACCTCGTATTGACCTCGTCTGACCCCGTCTGACCCCGTCTGACCCCGTCTTGACCTCGTCTGACCCCGTCTGACCATCAATCCGCACCGTGTCTCTCTGCGCCGCCTTCAGATGAAGGAGGAGCTGATGCTGGCCCGCATCCGGGACGCCGAGCACACCCAGTGCATGGCCGAGCTGACGCACAAGCTCTGCAACCTGGAGCTCAAGGTAGCGCACCTGGCCGCCTTGCAGGCCATACAGGCCGGCCACACGGTAAACCACGCGCCAATGGCAGCCCGCCGCCAGCTGACACCGCTCAACGCTGATTGGCTGATTGGCTGGATGGAGCTCGCTGATTGGTGGAGTGGTTCGGCTGCCTGGCTAGCCATGCTGCCTGGCTACCCGCTGGCTGTGGTCGGGCTTCAAGTGGTTTACTGGGCTCTGTGTTCTCTAAGTTTAAGTTTTGGCGGATTATTCTGTTTTGAAGTCCTGATATGATTTGGATGCATTGAATGAATCAGGTGTCGAGCAATGAGACGATACATTATTGTGTTAGGTTTTGTTAGATGTTTGTGAATATAGTTCCTAGCTGGTGTTTTGTGACTGTATTTCTGTTGATTGCTTTTGATATAGAAATCGAGCTTTAAATGTGTTTATGCTGAAAGTGTTTTACATGGGTCATACGAGTTTGGGTAAATCACAGAGATAGAGGATTCATAGCTTATTTCCTATTCGTAAAACGGCATAGGTAATTTTAATTGTTCAGACATTCTCCCGACCACAATGTTGTCCCTCAACTGTTAGCACTTATGTACTAGACTCGCTGCCGCCAAACTAGAAACCTTACACACCAGAAATTATAACAAAACATGTCCTTTGTAACCCTGCCGTGACACTGGTCTTCCTTCTCCGCAGAACCACGAGCTGCTGGCCGAGGGCGAGCTCAACGGAGTCGGCGAGAGTGACCGGGTGAAAGAGCTCTCTGATAAGGTGGCCGACCTCAAGGCAGAGGTGAGCAGCTGTCCCTGCCCCCTCCCCTCCGGCCGCTAGTCCGCCCGGGGCAGAAGCGGTAGCTGGAGGCGTGGATGCCTGTCGGTGGGCTCAGACTGGTTCGACGCGGAAGGATGGGGCTTGTGATGCAGGTGGCCGGAATCCCGGGATGCCCCACGGATGAGGACGTGTTGGAGGTGTTTAAGCCTGCATCACACGGGTGTCGGCGGCAGGGGCCGCCCTGGGCAGTCGGTGTGGTGTGCGTTGGACTCTGGGTTGCCGTGCACTCACTCTGTTTGTCTAGCACGCCAGCCTGCTTGGGAAAATGACGTGTGATGTGTACGTTTGATCAGGGCTTACTCACTGCTTCACCTCTGACTGGAGAGTCACATGACATGATATCTGTTGCCATGCTATGTCACCTCTGACCGGGGAGTCACATTACATGACATGTCTGTTGTCACGATATGTCACCTCTGACTGGGGAGTCACATGACATGACATGTCTGTTGTCGCACTGTCACGTCATCTTGACAGAACATTTTGGGCTGCCCTGTTCACTTCGACGTGCTCTCAGTTCTCACTTTGGGCGTTGTACCGTTCACGTTGGCCTGTCTTACTGTCTCACTCACATTCTTTGTTCCTTCACTTCACCTTCTATGGGTCAGTCACTGTATGTGTTTAACATTAACACTGTGACCTGCGCTGCACCGTCTGATCACTAACTGCACCTCCCCTTTTCTCCCCCCCCCCCCCCCCCCCCACCCCTCCCCTCCCCCTGCAGCTGCCGCTCACCTTCACTCGCGTGCCGACCTTGACCTCCATGACCTCCCCCTCGCCGCTGCCGTCGCCCATGTTCGAGTGGGGCGGTCCGCTGCCCGGTCTCTTCTTCCTGCGTCCTAAGCATCTATAGCCCCGCCCCCTGCACCGCACGGCGCGGCCGATAGGAGAGAGTAAGTAGGGAGGGCCGGGGTAGCGCAGTCGGCGCTGCTGGCCGAAACTTGATGTGTGTGATTTTGTTGGCTTGGCCCAGGGGCTCTTTGTTGTACTATTTCTGTGGCTTGATGCCTTGAGTGGATAGTTATGGCTCGCATCTAGTGGGTGCATGCGAGGAATGAAGGTACCGATGCCACTTTTATGACGTCATGATCAGTCTGTCTTTACAAGTAACTGACGCTATGAACAAGCCATGCAGTGCGTCTGTGTTTTGGCTAACGCAGCAGGTCTATATAGAATGCCGCATGGTTTGCGTTCGCCTGCACCCACCATAAGTGTCCCGTTTCTTGCCTGACCAGGTCTATGTTCAGTTGGTGTACGGTGTGTGTGTCGTCAGTCGTCGTAGGTCCGGCTTCCAACGCGCCTTTCGTTGATTTTATATTGCAGCTGCATCGATCAAATATTTCGTGTATCGTAAGCAGCTTTCGCTCGTTCGAAAATCGCAACTTTGTCGTGCATTAGTCTTGCAGCATGTCTAAACTCTTTATATGCGCTTCTGCAGTTGATTGAATAGAGTACTTGTGAATGATTAAGCAGCCAGTTAGCAAACAAAACTCATTGGAGCCCATATAAAGACGTGATGCACAGCTGAGCTGTGTATTGGCATGTGTTCGTATTTGCCGACAACAGTTACCAGGGTCATAACGTTGGAACTCATTTACTGCTGTGCACTTTTGACACTTGACGACCGCATTGTCTTGGTAAAACAAGACAGATGCTGTCCCGGATCCCGGATCAATATAAAATGGAACGTCAATGTCTGCCGACGATGCTGTTTCCGTGATGATAATGATGATTGGGGTTTACCGAGTGAACCCCTGTGACCTATACCGCCACCCCTGTATCTGACCGAGTGAACCCCTGTGACCAATACCGCGCCCCTGTATCTGACCGAGTGAAACCCCTGTGACTTATACCGCGACCCCTGTATCTGACCGAGTGAACCCCT
The DNA here is from genome assembly GCA_036785665.1 of Chirona hameri. NCBI lineage: Eukaryota > Metazoa > Arthropoda > Thecostraca > Balanomorpha > Balanidae > Chirona > Chirona hameri. The sequence continues at coordinate 30,760 of JAXIVJ010009129.1, forward strand.
GTGACCTATACCGCCACCCCTGTATCTGACCGAGTGTCCCCCCTGTGACCTATACCGCGCCCCTGTATCTGACCGAGTGAACCCCCTGTGACCTATACCGCCACCCCTGTATCTGACCGAGTGTCCCCCCTGTGACCTATACCGCCACCCCTGTGACCTATACCGCGACCCCTGTATCTGACCGAGTGTCCCCCCTGTGACCTATACCGCCACCCCTGTGACCTATACCACGACCCCTATATCTGACCGAGTGTCCCCCCTGTGACCTATACCGCCACCCCTGTGACCTATACCGCCACCCCTGTGACCTATACCGCCACCCCTGGACCTGACCGAGTGTCCCCCTGTGACCTATACCGCGACCCCTGTATCTGACCGAGTGCCCCCCCCCCCCCCCCGTGACCTATACCGCGACCCCTGTATCTGACCGAGTGTCCCCCTGTGACCTATACCGCCACCCCCCCCTGTATCTGACCGAGTGTCCCCCCTGTGACCTATACCGCCACCCCTGTATCTGACCGAGTGTCCCTTCTCCTCGCCCGGCAGATCCTGCAGCTGAGGCACTCGAACCGGTCGCTCAACAACCAGGTTCAGATCCACCAGATCCTGACGCCGCGCGTCAGCGTCGGATCCGCCTCTGAGGAGGAGGACCTGAGGCTGAGGTTCGAGGAGGAGGCCGCCGCTGGCCCCGGCCGGCCCGGCTCCGGCTCCGGCTCCGGCTCCGCTGCCGGCTCCGCGCAGCATCTGGAGGTCGCCAGCTAGCAGACGGCCGAGGGCAGCAGCCCTCACCAGTCGCCCTGGCGCCGCATGGGGATCCTCTCCTGGTAGGTGAGAACCCACAGAGGTCCGGGGGCCGACTGGTGCGAGCTGCTGCTCTCACCTGGAGCGGGACGGTGGACGGTGAAGGGAGATCGTGGGAAGAGGTAATGACGGGTTGTTTGAAGACGCGACACGACGCCGGTGGAGTGGATAGCAGAGCGGGAGGAGAGGAGAGCGAAGAGGAGAGGAAGGCAGAGGAGAGGGGAGAGAGAGGGAGAGGAGAGGGGGAGAGAGGCGGAGGAGAGGGGTGAGGGAGGGAGAGGGTGAAGGGTGCAGCTGTTGGACTCAACGAATGGTGTTGTGTGGTGCGAGAGTGAGAATCTCACGTGAGCGTGACGTGAGGGCGCGCCGCCGAGAGGTGTGCGGGGCGCCCGCAGTCAGCATTGGTGTTATGTGTCGCCGCTAGGTGGAAATCCGGCGCTACCGTCGCCTATGCACCTCAGTGTCCGCGCCCGTCGTGTCCCCACTATTAGCCACATGTCTCGTGTGCAACTTGTGTGCCGTGTGCCCACGTGTCCTCGTGTGCCGTGTGCCGTGCGCCACGTGTGTACATACTTGAATCAGCGGTAGTCACGTGCGGGGTACGTGTCGGGTGTTGTCGCGCCACGTGTCGGGTGTTGTCGATATATAGTTGATCTGTGATACGTCGCTCGTGTATAACTGGTTGTCTGTGCGCGCGGTGTCCGCGGCGCGACCAACGAGACTGCGTGGAAGGACGGCGGGGAGTGCGCTTTAACGTGATATACACCTATACCTGCCGTGTGCCGTGCCGCCGCGCCCAGTCGAGAGCAGTTGCCCGAGTTCCCGCCGCGCGGCGCCACCGTCGCGCCGGTTGTGATGAGAAGTCTGCATTCCGATTGTGTCTCCTGCTCCTGATGATCTGTGTGTCTCCTCTTTTCTGTGTGCGTTGACAGTGGTCGCTTGCTGTGCAGAGTGAGAGGCCGCCACCGCAAATAATTTATTACACCCTCCCAGCGCTTTTGCCGGAGTTGTATTTATTCGAACCCATGACGTTTTGCGAGCCAGCCACCGGAGTTTATATTTGTTGGTAATGTGGCGTGTAACTCTATAGCTGCTAGACGCCGCTAACTGCGTCCGTTGTTGGTAGTGAGAAAGAGAGGCGATATCTGCGTATATCGCGCCCGTTAGCTGTTGGACCGATATGACGTCACGCGCCACTGTCTGTGATGACGTCACGTCACTCCCGTCCGGCGTGTCGGGGTGCCGCTGGCCGCTGGCCGCTGCTCCAGTGGTGATGCGGAGGAGCACGCACCGCGGCGGCGGCGGTGACTGCCCCGACACCTGTGGGCGCCGCGCCGAACTAACCGCGCCTGCACTCGTTATATACGGCCGGCGAACCAGTCAATAAACGGTCCACACTCGGCTGTGTGTTGTTGGGGTATCGTTTGTTGTTGGGGTGTTAACCTGCCATTGACTAGGGGGGCGTTTAACGCCCCCCCCCCCCTGACGAATTTTCGTAATAGCTCAAAAACTAATAGCGCTATCAACGTGAAACTTCGGGTACCTTCTTATAAATCAAGTTTACGTCTTCTGTTAAAAAATAAAGAAATGTCGTTTTTTTTTCTCTCGAGTTATATCGAATTTAGTGACGTCACTACACACGAGTTTGACACCAAAATAAGCTAAACTTTGCCAGGCCTTAGAAATGTCATATTTAAAGCAAAATGCAATATAGAAACGCCAAAAGATAGAAAATTTCAAGGGCTACAAACTGGCTATCTCGGAATTTCGAAAAAAGGACTTTGTCCCCAAAATAAACTTTGTGGGTGGAAAATGGCCACAAAATCGAATTTCTCAAAGATATTCAAAAAGCCGGAATATATGTCGCGAGAACCACATATATGAACTACCATGCCAAATTGATATCACCATTTTGGACTGGCGTATGGCATCTAAAGTATGGGTAACTCATGACGTAATATTTACAAATGTTTTTGGGGGCCTTTTTTGACCAGATACAGAAAAATAAATTGCACCACTGTATTTCTGAGACAAAACTGGCCTAGAAACATGCCTTTGTTATTTATATTTATCAATTAAAAATGTTGACCCTCGTCCCTCAGTGACCTGAACTTGACATTAACGTCACGTGAATTAAGTCAGGTGGTAAAATGACTATCACTATCGAATTATACGTGGAAAAAAACTCATAAAACATGTGTTGCATGACTTTCGTAGATATTTCAAGCATAGTGACCTTTTGTTGCCTGACCTTGACCTTGACCAACAATCTCAATTTAGGTCATGCGGGATGTGTATCATACCTTTGTATTGTATTGTATTACTGTCGTAGAGCAATCCAAACATTGTGTGGCGATTACAGCTCGTCAGGTAAAATCATGCAGGTACAAATCAAGTGAACACTCAGTCATTCACACTTATATACACGACGCAATCACCCGCAGCCACACGCAGTAACTCCGCAGTCAACATCGGCGTGTAGCGTCACTATTCAGTAGCGCGGCTCTGACAGTGCGGGCGAAGCCGGCACGTGGCAGCTGCACCAGGTCGGCTGGCAGGTCTTAAGCAGCGCCGGGCTCGGTAACCGAAACGCCGCTTATCGGTTTCGAGTCGCGGCCGCGGTAAATGGTACAGATAGTCTTGTCGCGTGGATCTCGCCCGGGCCTCACTGTTGGTTACAAACAGAGTTGCCAGTTCTTCTGGCTCACTGCGCTGTATGGCCTTATGCGCGGTGACGAGCGTATGGTAGTCGGCCATTCTTCTCGAGATCATCCAGCCAAGAAAATCTCGCAGGTCGGACACATGGTCAAACTTCCGGCGGCCGAAAATAACTCTAGCAGCAAAGTTCAGGATTTTTTGGAGCCGCTCGAAATTATTTTGTGTCCCGTTGCCGTATACTGTGAGGCAGTATCGGACCCGCGAGATTACCATCGCTGTTACAATCGTCCTGATGACGCTTTGGCAGCACTTTGGATGATCGTGGTCGTAATCGAAGGCTTTTGCTGGAAAATATGGCCCATAAGCTCAAATAGTCTATTGTGACCCTTGACCTGACTGTGACCTGACATTTGACCTCACTTTGACATTTATGAGCATGCTTTAGATTCATCTCATTGAGAGCTTTCCATTGCTTGCGCGTCTCGCTGCGATCATTGGTTCGGAAGATAATCAGGGGGAGTTTAATGCCCCCCCCCCCCCTGGCAATGGCGTTCGGCTGAGACCCCAGTCAATGCCGGGTTAACCCTCGCCCTACGGGGGGGGGGGGCTGACAGCCCCCCCCCCCTGAGGTTTTTCTTGAATAACTTTTTACACATGCGGCGCATATTGCTGAAACTTTCAGTAGCTGAATTTACAACAATTATACGTATGCTGTAAAAATTTGATTTAAATTGGGTAAGTAGTTGGGGAGATAATGATGTGTTGATGACGTCATGTTGGTGGAAAAACGATGAATGTTTGAAAAATCGAAAAATCGTAGAAAACACAGTTTTAAGGCAAATTGCAAACTCAATTCAGCAAAGATAGAAAATGTCATTGGGTTCAAAATAGCAATCTCGGATTTGCAAAATTTTGGGGTTTTGATCCCAATTTTTTTACAAATCGCCACAAAATCAAAATTTTCAAAGATGTTAAAAAATGGAATATATGTGAGAGAACTGTGTATGGACAATACCCAAACAAAATGTCAAAGCAATACCTCTATTTTTGACTGAGTGATGGCTCCCAAGTGTAAGCAACTGATGACGTCATTTTTTGGAAATAACTTTTTTGGACTTCTTTTGGACAAGATACGAACAAATAATTACCTTTCTGTATTGCTGAGACACAACTGGTCTAGGAGCATGCCTTTTTATTTACATTTATCAATTTCTAATTTTGAGATTTTCTGACCAGCAAAATCGCTGTTCTGGACGTGGTAAATCTGAGGTCATTCACTTGACCTGGAAGGTCACCCGTTGACCTGAAACATCAAAATCGCATACTGTTAGATTCCTCTCATGACAGGCAACATGCTGGTACTTATCGCATTGCTATAAGCTTGGAAGTTAATAGGGGGGGGGGGACTGTCAGCCCCCCTCCCGTATGGCGAAGGTGAAAAAGCTCCCGTAGGGCGTTGGTGCATTATTTTCACTCAGTCAGCACTGCGTATTACGGATTACGGTCCGCACCCACTGTTGTTACGGGTAGAGGAGAGTAAAGCTTTGAGGGAAAAGAGATGGAGAGAAATGTAAGGGGACGGTGTCGGCGAGCTGGGGCAGAGGTAAGATTACTGTTACCCGTGCCAGGGTCCAGGGTTCGATTCCCTGACGGGTCCCCTGCGTTGGGTGTGATCTGGGCGTGGGCTATACTTTGGGACAGGACGCGAGTTCCAGTTGGCTACGTGGTCGCAGAAGGATGTGTCGTTTGACCCACGACCAGCCAATCCGGGAGGGTTGTCCGCGAGCCAATAACAGCATCACAGCGTGGCAATAGGGGTTCAGAACAGATGGCGGTCGGAGGAATTCCGCATGGCGGATGGTTTTGGACAGCAGCCCAGGGCATTGGAGCCGATTACGAATACGTCTTGGCGGTCAGTCTGGCCCCTTCAATTATACCCTGGTCTGGCCAGCTTTGTTGTCGAGGCACAGTCCTTAAATAGCGACTTGCCGGCAGACTGGACTGGATTATATCGCTCCTCACAGCCGGTAATGTTATGGCCAGCTTTGTTGTCGAGGCACAGTCCGTAAATAGCGACTTGCCGGCAGACTGGACTGGCTTATATCGCTCCTCACAGCCGGTAATGTTACGTACTTCTCGGAAGGGCTGCTGCCGCCCTCAGTTTCACCTGAAGCACCGTACCCGAAATTAGCCAATCGCGCACCACTATCCAGTGTCTGGTGTGTCTGTACTCTGTACTACTCAGTGCCAGCGAACGCTGAATTGTCGCCGAGTTCACGTGAGCAACTGCACCATTGACTGGTGCCAATCCAGAGCAGTGTTCCAGCTCGGCAACAGTTGGGCCGCTGCAATCCCCGACAACACGCTAGTTTTGTCGCCAGTCTCGGTAGGGGAGGAGGGCCGATACAGGCAGGGGGTCGGCCCCACAAGGACATCCGGGAGGTATGAGACGAGAGGGCCGAAACAGGCAGGGGTCGGTCCCACAAGGACATCAGGGAGGAAGGGACGAGAGGGCCGAAACAGGCAGGGGGTCGGTCCCACAAGGACATCGGGGAGGTATGAGACGAGAGGGCCGAATCAGCGACAGGGGGTCGGTCCCACAAGGACATCAGGGAGGTGAGACTAGGGCCGAATCAGCGGCAGGGGGTCGGTCCCACAAGGACATCAGGGAGGTATGAGACGAGAGGGCCGAATCAGGCAGGGGGTTGGTCCCACAAGGACATCGGGGAGGTATGAGACGAGAGGGCCGGTCCCACAAGGACATCGGAGACAGCCAGTTGCGTAAACCGGGTCGCGGACCGCGGGCCACGGACGTAACGTAAAGCGCACACGAGACTGCTTGAGACACGCTTTCCAACAGGCCTTTGTTAAACTGTTCGGCACAACACGAGGCTTGCTACTCTGCATTTTGGAGTCTCCGCTACGGTCCGTGAACATCCCGCTCGTCTCAAACCTACTGATGTAGCACGCGTTCGTGAACCATCTGCGATCGAAGATGAATTAAATACATCAAGACGTTTATTCAGCGACGTTATTCGCCCAGGAGGCGAATAACCGGCTGTGTAAAAACCGCATTTAGTCGAGATACCACCGAAACTCGATCCCCAATATTCTAGTTACTGAATCGCGAGAGGTTGTGGCCACTTCGGCCAACCCAGCGGAGAGTATTAAAAACACCGACCACGACATTTCTGCTCTGGTTAGCCCACCACCACTCGCAGACAAAGTGAAAGACAGCGACCCAACACTCATTCCACCAAAGCCCAAGCTGCCCCCAAACCAAACTATTATCAGTCTCCTCCGCATCCGCCAGCCATGGCAGTGCTAAATGCCTCGAAACCACTCGGTCCTTCTCTTAAACCCCTCATCCTCTACTCCGTAACAACTCCAACTCTCAAAACAACCGCACCTCTTTCCGTTCGTGTATACGCCTCTCAATTTTCCTGTTTAATACCAAAAATACCTTCATAAAACACGGCGAGAGAAGACTTAAAACAGCAATAAAACTGGACAACCGCAGCTCAGCCCAAGCACACCAATACATACACGTGTCGGTCGGGGGGGGGGGGGGCGGTCCGTCTCAACACGCCCCGTACGGCACCGTCCGCCCACATATAGACTCTTCCCGTCCCGACACGCCCCCCCAAACAGCACCGTCCACCCATATAGACTCTGCCGAGCACGCACTGCGCGAGCTCAGTTAATAACACGGTCCCGCCGCGCCGCCGGACGACCCACTCGCTCCGCCCGCGGCCCGCGGCGGGGTTTAAAAGCCGGCCAGCCCGCACCAAAGTAAAATGCGCGCCCCGCGGTTTGTCTGCGCGCGTCTGGCGGGGGCGGGGGCGGCCGGTGGAAGGGGTGGCGCCGGTGTGGCGGCGGCTACCATTCCTTCTTGTGCTCGTCCATGGAGACGCCGCCCGGTCCGATCGAGACGAGCATCAGCAGACCGCCCACCACCGACAGCGTCTGGGGAGGGAGAGAGACGACACGATCAGACACAGGAGAAAACCCACACAAAACACATACGAGGCAACATGCCCAGACGGACCGGACATTACCGGACACACTGGACATTACCGACAGGTGGCACACAGGCGGACTGGCCGACAGACGCTGCCACGCCGACTCGGCGAGGCACAAACAAGCTCGGCGAGGGAAGAAAGAACATGGCGCTCTATGAACCAGTCAGTGCCGCACACATCACACATCAGTGCCACACACATCAGTACCGCACACAGTGCCGCACATCACACATCAGTGCCGCACACATCGCTGCAAAAGACAACCAGCCATCCGGTCCGTGTGAACTAGTCTGTCGAAACATCCCCACAAGCACGCAGCCCAGCCGCGACAGCAAACGTCACAGGGACCGAGTGCACCAGGCTGTCGACACATCTCCACAAACGCGCAGCCCAGCCGCGACAGCAAACGTCACGGGGATCGAGTGCACCAGGCTGTCGACACATCTCCACAAACGCGCAGCCCAGCCGCGACAGCAAACGTCACGGGGACCGAGTGCACCAGGCTGTCGAACATCACCGACCGTATTCACTGTTCAGGCATTCATCCCAGCCGGCTAGTTCCCACCAGAATCGACCCAGTCCCCGGCCCCGGCCCAGCCCGTGGCGGCGAAAGTGAAACACGCAGTGAAGGTCGGAAGGACGGGTAGTTTCCCTCGCCCTCCACCCCGTCCCACCCCGGCACGGGAGCGGACGGGATCGCTCCTCGGGTAATGTTACCGACACAGCTGGGACGCAGGCAAGGCTGTATATACCAGGTAGAACACTCCGGCCGAAAAAGTGGTGACAAACCACTAATTTAGTAGCCGCGACACCGGAGACGCCGTGACTTAGGCGGGGGACGCGGCCGGCCGGCCGGCCGCCGTACACAACATTAGTGCGCGCGTGCCTGACGCTTAGATCGCGCTTAGTTTCTGTTTACCGGTTAATTGCAAAACTTAGATTATGTAATCAGTCTCAAATCAACCGCTCTGCCGGACGCCACTGGAAACATTGCAATCAGACCAATATTTGCTATGTTATATGTGCGCAAGTTCAACGATTAGGTACGGCCGCCCCGGCCGACCGCCGCTCGAAACGATGATAAGTGTATTTTGATGCCATTACCCGGCGTGGAAAATGTGAATGTATCGCAATTAATTGCCTAGAGAAAAGCCTCATCAAATATATTGTATTCGTTTGGCATTGTTATTCCTTCTCGTGACATAGTACAGGCACGGATCCAAAATTTCGGTCAGGGGGGGCACAGATCCAATATTTCGGTCGGGGGTCCAAGATTTCGGTCACATACAAAAAGTTGCGCCCTATGCGCGCTTGGCGGGCATAGGGCTCAGGGGGGTGGGGTGGGGGGCTTGGGACTCCCTAGCACCCCCTAGACTTTTAGGGAAATTGACCAATTTGCCCCCCCACCCCCCCCCCCCCTTGAGTACGCCTATGAACCTACTCCTACAGCCTCTTTATGTCGACAACTTTCGCAGATGTCCTCAGCAAAGAACGCACAGATTTGGGTGCAAATTTTAAGCTTATGAGGTATTCTGGAAAATACTGCTATGTCGACCGATACAATTATTATTTCAACTTTCATATACACCTTTAAATATTGTCTTACGCTTCATAAAACTAAGTAAATGCATATAAATGTACACGCACATACGCCCGTACATTGCCAGCGAACCAATATGGCGAACCCGTTGAAATGTAAACAAACGATTCTCCCCCGGTTTCAAGTCATCACAACCTGACCAACCACCGTTGAGCTTGCT
>JAXIVJ010009129.1:47500-52384 GCA_036785665.1 Chirona hameri
TGAATGTGGCACTAAATTGCCGCAATATGCCCCTTTCTTACAACACGTATTGATTCATTGAGTCATTGAGTCATCGTCCACCGGGAGCGACGATCGGATTACTGGGAACAACTACGGTATTTATACGAACTCTTATCAGAAGCCAGATGTCTGAGTTGACCTCCAGGTTGGCATCAGAACCGGAGTAGCCGAGACAGCACCTTTGGGGACCCGAATAGAACACCGCGAAAGCGTGACTTAACGAAAGCGTGACTTAACGCGTACCTGTTTAATTTGCAGCGGTGACGCCTCGAATCTCAGCAGAGTCAGGAACATGAACACCAGCAGGATGCGGCCAGCCAGCATCAGGTACGTCTTCTGCTTGTTCTCTCCTGCAAGGGCGGCAGAGGGGGCAGTCAGAGGGGGCAGTCAGAGGGCTCTCAAACAACAGAAGATAACCGAGGGCAAAGGTCACGGCTAACACCGGTCAGTTGTATTTTCGGCATGGTATGGTCGTTGCCTCAAAACACCAGTCTCGGCGACTAGCATCTCCCAGTAGACTGGCGGCACAGTCCCGAGCAAGCATGCCAGTCACACCAAGTGCAAACTCCCACACGGGCTACAACGGGTCACACGGGCTACACAGGCTACACAGGCCAACACTGGCTACACGGGCCACACGGGCCACACGGGCCACCACGGGCCACACGGGCCACACGGGCTATACAGCACACGGGCTATACAGCACACGGGCTATACAGCACACACGGCTATACAGCACACGGGCAACACAGGCTACACGGGCTACACAGGCCACACGGGTCACACGGCTACACGGGCTACACGGGCTACACATGCCACAATACGATACCAGAGCGATTACGTGACACCGGCGACCGCTCGACCCGCCACGTGTCGGGCCGGACGTGCCGCCACGTGTCGGCACGTCTCTGAGTCAGTCACACGCCGGTCACGGTCCGCTGAGAGCGATCACATGACACGGAAATGCTCTGAACCGTGGGCTCACCGCTCAGTGAATTCGCGCCAGACAATGACACACTCAAAATTAGGTACTGGCTGCTGATACGATGGGTTCCAGACCATTTGGGTGCACCAAGACTGAACGGTATACATGAGGTGAACTTTGACCAGACTCAAATTAGGACACTCAGTTAATGAAGTGAACTTCGGCCGGGTTTCAGTCCTACACACAATTTAACGCTGGAAATACACATCTTGCAGTGTACTATCCCGTGTCGGAACATACACATTCGGCGATGAAAAGTCCCAAGTTCCGGTACAGTTAGCGTACTAGGAAATCATAACGTACTGGTGACGATGATTGGGGCGTAAGGGCGCCGCAACAATAGTTATATGGCGCCCATTATAACGTACTGGGGCGTACTGGGGCGTACTGGGGCCGTACAGTACACGGCCCCGCTCAAACCTCCGGCACTTCCTCCTCTACACACGACCCGTACGCTGCCATGCCGGTGAGTATAGAGTTATTTCGCACGAAGAGCCGCCACGTGACTGGTCTGACGGGCTGGGATTTCCCGGACAGGACAGACCAGTTTACGGGTAAAGCGGCCGCCTCCTCCGTCCAGCGAACCGCCGCCAATATATGGCCGGTGGAGGACACGACAGACCGCCGCCGGGTGACGAGCAGAGATACCAGTGACGTGGAGCGGCCGACTCAGTGACGTCACTGAAATCCCCACAACACTCCAAATTCAAACAAACAAAATGGATACCATCATACCAAAGTCCAAATTGGGGCTATTTATTTGGTGATTGTTAGAGTTTCACGGTTTGAGCGCAATCCTGCGAGCTTTGAGCCAGTGTTGTCACGGGCCCACCAACCCCCAGCCCGGCCCGGCCCAGGCTCATGAACACCAAGCCCAGGCCCGGACCATGGGCTCGGTCAAATTCATAATATTGAGGCCCAGGCCCGGTCCGGCCCGTTCAAATTAAGCATATAATTATTTTCATAAAATTTGCAATAATTATCCTGGCATATTTACTTGTATACTATAAATGTGAAACAATGAACCAACTATGCTAACCAAAAAGAAAAAAGCCATAGCCACGGCAACAGTGTGTTGCTGTGTAGGTGAACTGCTGGTTAAAATATTTTTGAGCTCTGACCTGAGCTTGTGCGACGCGCGCAGTACTTCAAAATTGTCAGGCCCAGGACCATCCAGAGCCCAGTGATTTCCTTAAAGTTGAGGCCCGGCCCAGGCCCAGCCCATGGCCAATAGGCCCAGCCCAGGGCCAGCCCAGGCCCAGCCCATGTCCCATAGGACTAGCCCAGCCCATGGCGAACTCTGCTTTGAGCGCAAGTCATGCGAGATATGCCATATAGCGCCCGTCAAATTATTGGGTTCGTTTGGATTCGGTTTCGATGACATGAGGGGCATCCACATTCCACATGATCGTTTCCCTTCCAGCAATAGGACTAGAGACCCACCCACAACGGCCCCGAGAAAGTGACCTTGAGTAGCTGATCTGCGGTACCCAGGGCAAGAGCCCCACCCACAACGGCCCCGAGAAAGTGACCTTGAGTAGCTGATCTGCGGTACCCACGGCAAGAGACCCACCCACAACGGCCCCGAGAAAGTGACCTTGAGTAGCTGATCTGCGGTAACCAGGGCAAGAGGCCCACCCACAACCGCCCCGAGAAAGTGACCTTGAGTAGCTGATCTGCAGTACCCAGGGCAAGAGACCCACCCACAAACCGCCCCGAGAAAGTGACCTTGAGTAGCTGATCTGCGGTACCCAGGGCAGGCCCGCCTTACTATCAGCACACGATCTATGGCCGCTTTCACCTTCACCCCGCGAACGGCAGCAGAGAACCGTGCCTATCCGCACATCACAGCCACACATACCTCCCCGGTCCGCACATCACCGAGGACCATACACCAGTGCATAGTAATCTGAAACCGTATGAGATAAGACTTCTAACACACGATCACCGGACCAAGACTCCTTTATTCCACGCTGAACGTCAAACGAGCTCCTACTCACCCCGCTCGTTGAGGATTGGAGCTCACATACGCCGCGACTGCAAAGGTTATACAGGCTACAAGGGCCGCGACTGCAAAGGTTATACAGGCTACAAGGGCCGCGACTGCAAAGGTTATACAGGCTACCCTTCATTCCCATCCAGCCTTGGAATTTGGCCATTTTGTGGACTTTTTGGGTCCAAAGAATTTTGCTCTTCATATTTGTTCAGGAAATTTGCCCTCTTTTTGCCCGATCTTACAGACACTAGTTAAAATATAATTCAATTTTCCTCACAAGGATTTAATATCTATTACAAATCAGGATTTTTTACTTTCAAAGTAAAATAATTAAAACAAAACGAAAATCTGAACTTGCCTTGACATAACAATTGTACTCTCCACCTATGGATTTTTACTCTCCGGGACCAGGTCATGAAATGAAAAATCCAACACTGTTCCCATCCATTGATTCAGCCGTGTTCTACCTCTCCACTCACGGCTATCTTCACCCATCCTCCCAGTCTCCCCCCCCCCCCCCAGTCGGTCACGACCGTCTCCACCCCCCCCCCCCCCCCTCCATCAACTCACCGAGACTGGGCACGCCGGCGAACAGGCTCTTGCCCTCGACCCGGGTCTCTGCGAGCACGAGCAGCAGGGCGCCGATCAGGGCCAGGTTGCGGAACAGGAACTGGGCGTCCCACAGGATCTGGTACGCCACAGTCTGCAGCAGCACGACGGCGAACAGCACGCCAACTGCTATGTCCACCTGCGGGAGGGAATCGAGCGGAATGTCAGCATAGTCAGCAGTCGGCAGTCACGGCAGTCACAGCAGTCACAGCAGTCACAGCAGTCACAGCAGTCACAGCAGTCACAGCAGTCACAGCAGTCACATCAGTCACATCAGTCACAGCAGTCACAGCAGTCACAGCAGTCACAGCAGTCACAGCAGTCACAGCAGTCACAGCAGTCACAGCAGTCACAGCAGTCACAGCAGTCACAGCAGTCACAGCAGTCACAGCAGTCACAGCAGTCACAGCAGTCACAGCAGTCACAGCAGTCACAGCAGTCACAGCAGTCACAGCAGTCACATCAGTCACAGCAGTCACAGCAGTCACAGCAGTCACAGCAGTCACAGCAGTCACAGCAGTCACAGCAGTCACAGCAGTCACAGCAGTCACAGCAGTCACAGCAGTCACAGCAGTCACAGCAGTCACAGCAGTCACAGCAGTCACAGTCACAGCAGTCACAGCAGTCACAGCAGTCACAGCAGTCACAGCAGTCAGCAGTCAGCGGGCGGGAGGTCAGTATACAGCCGACCGTGAAATGCTATGTCCACCCGAGGGAACAATCCCAGGTGAAAGTGGGTATTCATTAGGGCTTACGGGCACCGCAAATGCCGATAATATGGCGGCGTGAACACTCGTTCGTTATTGGGGTTTTACAACAGCGATACTGCTACAGCCAAATGCCACCGGGAGAGCTACAAATCTATCAGTCAAGAGTCAGCACAGTAAACAATGTCATGGTCAAGAAGATAACGCACATTTCACAGATTATGTGAGCAACATGTGCGACAATATGGAAACACCGGGTCCGGGATTATAGTTACCAATCTATACAGAGCCTTTAGTGCCATCGCTCGCGGATCGTCCTATCTGCCCTCAGACCGCAACACGCCGCTAACCGCAAGTGCTCCGGCACCGCTAGACTATCAGGCAAATATTCCACCCCTCCCGACTTCCCCACACGGTATCAGACCGATGGACCGACGATGATAAGAGGACCGACGATCATAGAGGACCGACGATCATAGAGGACCGACGATCATAGAGGACCGACGATCATAGAGGACCGACGATCATAGAGGACCGACGATCATAGAGGACCGACGATCATAGAG
>JAXIVJ010009130.1:0-52372 GCA_036785665.1 Chirona hameri
CACCATAGGGTTCCCATGCTAAATCGATGACTTTCAGACGAAGCTGGCTCGTAAAATTGGTACATATTTTAAATCTGACTTCTGGAACAGATATCTACAAGCTTTATCTACAACGTTTTTATTCATCCTTTTCGATATTCCGGGCATAAAAGGGATAAATGGGCTTGGGGGTTAAAAATGTCGGAACGACCGCTGACCGCTTCCCAAATGCTACTACAATACTGAAATATACACTACTTCGACTACTACTTCGTAGTAGAACCTAATATGATCGCTTCCAAATGCTACTACATGTACTGCAAATACACTACTTTGACTACTACTTTCGTATATTTGCTGGCGTTTAATTCAATAAATAAAGATGTAATCTATGGAAATAGAAGTTATTGATAGGAAAGAATACCTTTAATTTATAATAGACAAACAATTACGATAAAAATGAGATCTTGTCTAATTCATTTGTGCGTTACATCCTTACTTTTTTCTCTCTTTTTTCATTTTTTTAAAATAAATTTAGTCCGAATGTTTTTGAATGGATGGTATTTCGAGGTCAGGATCCCACGCTAAGTAAGCATAGCTTGTTGCGCAGGTCCTGACCCCCACCACCCGATCGCGCAATTCCTGGCGTCCGGCAGAATTTAGAGACGAAAGTTTTACGTGCCCGACATACCTGGACACGGTCCGCCCCGCTCACTGACGTCACCTGACCTTGAGTGCAACCGCTGCCACCGACCCGCAGGTCATCCCAGCACAGGAGCAAAATACGAGCACCGAAGCGGACTCGAACCCGGGCTGCCCAGTACCGGGAAAGATCAGAAGTCCCAGCACTCTCCCACTGAGCTACAGGGGCGGACTTACTGGTCTACCCGTTGTTCTAATATCCTGGTATAAATACCAAATCAGCTGCTGTGCTGTTGTCAGCCGAGATTAGGGAGCCTGATTCGCTGGAAGATCGATGACGTACTATTACGTCATACCAGGTGACGTCATACTCATGCTGACAGTGCCAGCTCTGCTGCTGCGAGGAAGCAGGTTAGTGAGAGCGTGATAGGGTTTAGTGGTCGACCAGATACACATGACGTCATATGATAGCCAGTATCTGACACATTTCTGCCAGGGCAATAAACACTGGGTACTCCAAAGCTTTTTTTTTTATAGTATATACTTAAACATATACTATAAAAATTAGAAAACATACCAACAAATGAAGGTCACTACCAGATTTGGAATAATATACCAAATATGGATGCACAACATTCGCGGCAAGTATGGCGTTCGTGTTTCAATCAAGATAAAAAAAATACAGATTTGTACGGCCTTTGCATCCTGATTCACTCCCCCGTGCGGCTAGTGGCATTCTTCTCGTCAACGACGGCAGGGGGTATTTATTGGTCCGCGTCTCGCTTTATGTTCCAGTTTCTGGTTAGTTAGTAGAATGTATTTATAATTGAATTATTTTATTTGTTGTCAGTTCTGTGAGCAGTCATTGTTGTGTTAACAGCCTTGTAATTTGTGTCATTTTCTGGACTTTTTGGGTCCAAAGAATTTTGCTCTCTTCATATTTCATATTTCATATCAGGCCGCTCAATATTGTTTTCCCCGCAAGTTTGTAAGACTTCTGTCAGCCTTCAGCCTCGCTCGTAATATACATCCTTGACACCTAACTGACTGAATTTGGTGACAACTGTGTTGAGACGACTGGGTCCACGACTGGGCTGCTCCTGCCAGGAGCCTCACCACTGACTTCACAATTCACTAAATCGGGGACACTATGGGTAAATTGTTTATTTTTGAAACTTCCAGTTTTGGAAAGTGCGTTCCCATTTATAGAAGTAATTTTCACAAACAAATCCTAAAAGGTGGAAAGTCAGGGGAGCTGGTGAACAGGTGGCCTCCACCATCGGCTGAGCATCTGCCAGCCGTGGACAAACAGTACTGGGTAGGGTCAGCGGGGACAGGCCAGTACCAAAGCAAAGGTTCACAACTGCTGTTCTGTGCGAGGGGGTGGAGTAGCCAGAGTGGTACTCTGTGCTCTGGGACGGCGCTCACTGGATGGACCCTGCCATGAAAGAAAGACTGGGGCGGATCTAGCCGTGGGTTTTAGGGGGGGGGGGGGGGGGGGGAAATCCAGTGGCATATTTGATATTTCCAAAAAGTTGTTGACTGGGGTGGGGCGGGCAGGGCGTGGCCATTTTTTTTGTGTGGGGGGTCGGCTAATATGACTGGAAAAATATATCCCCATTTTATGTGTGTGCGTTTGCAGCATTTTTAATAAGGTTTCCATGTTATAGTAGGTAGGTACATGTTATTTAGCGCCACAAAATTTTACGGGTTTGCCCTGATAAACCCAGAAATATGGGCCCTGTAGAGGATAAAAAGCTAAAATGTGATTCGTTCAATTCACCGTTACAACCGAACCGAAGGTTTTGTCATGGCGATTGGCCACCGATGTGACGCCGCGAAGCGACGGTGCACATTTTAATTTTAGGTCGTGGAAAACGAAATTTTAATATAGGAACCAGACCGTGAGAGAGGGAGCCAAGCCTCAGGTAACCCATATTCCTGGTCTGCACATCTCAGTATGATGACAACATTGACAAATATTGGAATTTTACGGGTTTGCCTGATAAAACTCAGAAATATGGGCCTTGTAGACGCAGAGGATAAGAAGCTAAAATGCTTACTCATTCAATTCACCGTTAACAACGAACCAAAGATGATGACGATTGGCTTTGTTATGATGATGGCCCACTGATGTGACGCCGCGAAGCGACGTGAAAATGTAAATTTTAGGTCGTGGAAAACGGCAATTTTAATATTGGAACCAGACCGTGAGTGGAGCCAAACCTCAGGTAACCCCTATTCCTGGTTGCACATCTCGGTATGATGAAAAATATTGAAAATTAAGGTAGTTTTTAATATACATATTCCTCGGATAGTAAATCACGATATCACGATGACCGGTGGCAGTCAGCGCTCAATAGTGTACATACGATAAATAACTGTATACATTACATATGTACTGAACTGCAACACACAACTGGTAACAGTGCTAAACGGTTAAAAGCAGCAAGAGACAGAACGACTTTTCCGTGCATAAATGGTTCCTGTGGATCTTGAGGAGGCTGGGGGCGAGATGGCTTGGGGAGATGTTCCCTGGCCTGGTGCCACTATTAGGCTCCTTCGGTCCAGCAAGTTGGGCACCGCTGGAGCAGTGTTCCGGGAGCCGATGTCCGCGTCTTTGCGTTCGCGTCAACCTTTTTTTTCGGAATGCTCGGCAGACCTAGCTAAACATGTAGCCCCCTTGAAAGTTAATATTGTATGAAGGGAGTGGGCCTTGGGGCTAGCAATTAGGTACCAGCTAAGGAGAGCCTCTGCCAGACACTTAATTAATTCATTTTCCCATTTTCAATTTTTTTTTTATAAGCAATTGCGAATTTTATATCATGCCACGAAGCGGCACAATATTTTCAGGTTTTTCAAATGTGGATAGCTGGATTTTGTGACTGCTGCAAAGGCAATGTTTACAACTGTACGTCCCACCGTTTAGGGGGGGGGGGGATCATAGTTTCAGGACCTTTGGGGGGGGGCATGGCCCCTTCCCCCCCCTGGATCCGCCCGATGCTTTGCACTGAAAGACGGTGACACCCTGATGCCGAGGCTGGACGTGGCGCTGCGAGGCCTTCCACACGCTGACTTCACATTTATATGTGTTAACAGGTGTTGTGCATGCGGTGTAGCACCCGATAAATTTAGGCGCAACGGCCATTGCGCCGAAATTTCGGCGCAACGGCTCCGCCGAGGCGTCCAGCTTAGTGAGTGTATTTTTTTCCAGTCTGGGCCTGAGGGGCCCTCGGTAGGCCTGGGCCCTCAGTAAGGCCTGAGGGGGCCCTCGGTAGGCCTGGGGGCCTCTGTAGGCCTGAGGAAGCCCTCTGTAGGCCTGAGGGGCCCTCGGTAGGCCTGAGGGGCCCTCGGTAGGCCTGAGGGGCCCTCGGTAGGCCTGAGGGGCCCCTCGGTAGGCCTGAGGGGCCCTCGGTAGGCCTGAGGGGCCCTCGGTAGGCCTGAGGGGCCCCTTGGTAGGCCTGAGGGGCCCTCGGTAGGCCTGAGGGGCCCTCGGAAGGCCTGAGGGGCCCTTGGTAGGCCTTGAGGGTGGCCATTGGTAGGCCTTCTTTGTCCCCCCCCCCCCCCATCCAAAAATGTATTTCCGCCACCACTGATGCTGTACCGATTGATTATGTTTTAGAGGGTATTAACCATGATAATATGGTGGAATGGCTGTGGAGGAATTTCAGACCAGAATTTCCAGGCAGTATGAGCCACAGACAGGATAAAAGAACCACTATTGCTAACCACCACTCAGTGCTATA
The DNA here is from genome assembly GCA_036785665.1 of Chirona hameri. Taxonomy (NCBI): domain Eukaryota; kingdom Metazoa; phylum Arthropoda; class Thecostraca; order Balanomorpha; family Balanidae; genus Chirona; species Chirona hameri. The sequence goes on from JAXIVJ010009130.1 coordinate 4,368, forward strand.
TTGCCAAACCTCAGTGTGTCTACCACTTGGCTACCTTCTTCACACATGTTTTAGTGTGTATAAATTCAAACTTACTTTTAGAGATAACGTGCCCAGTGTACTTCGGTTTCCCACATTCTAATTGCCACCAGCTAGTACTTAGGGAGACATAAGTCAGTCAAAAATATAGATATTGCTTTGAAATTCAGTTTGGGGATCGTCATACTTGGTTCTCCAATATATACCTGATACCTGATGTAGACAGTATTTCTAAGAAGGTTGGCACAACCTTGTTAGAAATGATCAGCTTGCTGAGACTCAGTTTGGTATGACTCAGTTCAGTTTGGTACGATCTTGCGGACATCACACAGATCCCTGGTCATCCATGTTACAAGCTAAGACCATCTCTGAGGAGCATGATTAGTCACTTCTGGACAGTGCTAAAAAGCTCAAGGACTCTATGCACAGCTCAGACGAGATCGGAGCCCCCCCCCCCCCCCAAGATCGAAGTGACTCGAAACAAATTTAACTGCTTTCAGACAAAGTGCAAGTAAAGTAGTAGTAAAACAACAAAACGTAAGGCCCAATGGGGCCCTCTGGGCCGCCTGGAAGGGGCACTCTGGCCGCTGAAGGGGCACTGGCCGCTTGAGGGGGCACTATGACCGCCTGAGGGGGCATTCTGGCCGTCCTGAGGGGGCACTCTGCGCCGCACTGAGGGGCACTCTGGCCGCTTGAGGGGGCACTATGACCGCCTGAGGGGGCACTCTGGACGCCTGATGGGCAGTGCCCCAAAAATGTGCCTGATTGGGGTGGGAAATGACACCCAAATGTTAATAATTTTCCACTCTCACTCCCCATTTTAGGAGTAATTTTGGTATCTCCTAAATGATGAATTGTCATATTGATTCTGACATAAACATTGACTAAATACATGATTTCAACGAAAATTACTGTTTTTCATATTACATAACAGGAATCAACATTGTACCATTTATACATAATTTTCCACTCATGTTTTTTTTTGCTCGAATTTTCCACTCCGACACCTAAGCAAAAATGTAATTTTGAGACACTGCTGAGGGGGCAACTTTGGCCGCCCGAAGGGGCACTGGCTGTCTGAGGGCACTCTGGCTGTCTGAGGGGCACTCTGGCCGTCTGAGGGGCACTATGACCGCCTGGGGGGGGGGGGGGGGGGGCTTTGGCCGCCTCAGACAGCCAGAGTGCCCCCCCCCCCCCCCCAGTTGTTTGTTACAGTTTGGTTCATATGTATACAGTTAGTATTATCATATGTATTATTGAGCGCTGACTGTCACCTGTCATCGTATTCGTGATTGACTATCCGAGGAATATGTATATTGAAAGCTACCTTAATTTCAATATTGTTCATCATACGAGATGTGCAACCAGGAATAGGGGCTACCTGAGGCTTGGCTCCACTTACGGTCTGTTTCCAATATTAAAATTTCGTTTTCCACGATCAATTAATATTGTTACGTCGCTTCGCGGCGTCACGTCGGTGGCCATCATCATAGCGAAGCCATCGCCACCGTCTTCGGTTCGTTGTAACGGTGAATTGAATGAATAGCATTTTTAGCTTCTTATCCTCTACAAGGCCCATGGCCCATATTTCTGGGTTTTATCAAGCAAACTCGTACAATTTCGCGCCGCTTGGCGGCGCTAAATAACAAGTATCTACTATAACACGAAAACCACGTTCAAATTTGCTGCAAAGACTTAAATAATCGCATAAAAATGGGGGGGGGGGGGTACATTTTTGCCGTCATTTCAGCCGACCCTCACTCAAAAATTATCGGCGACGCCCCTGCCTATCCCCGCCGCCCCCCCCCCCATCCTCCCCCCCCCCCCCACCCCCTGTCAACAACTTTCGCGCTGACGGCGGACGGCCTGCTACCCCCTCCCCCCGCTCAACGACTTTTTTTGTCAATACGCCACTGGATTTGCCCCCCCCCCCCAAACAAAACAAAAAACACGAGGTATCCGCCGGGGGCACTGGGGGCACCCTTGAATCGAGGAGGGGGACGCAGGAGTCCAGAACACCAATGCCCTGGCGCCCCCTATCAAATTGCTGAAAACCCACCTATTTTATGCGAAATGGGTGTACAATTTAGAGACAACGCGCATATTACATACGAGCGTCCTGATAAATCCTCGATGTCAGGAAGTTTGTTGACTATCGTTTTGTTTTGTCGCGAACGAAACTATAGTGCCCGCCGTTTGGGCTTTTTTATAATTTGGTTCATGGTTGGCAATCCATGAAGCGTATTGGAAACTGGTAAGCAACTGCACCCAAGCTGTTATATAGTTCTGCAAATTATTCTTGTCTGTACTGCACCCAAGCTGTTATATAGTTCTGCAAATTATTCTTGTCTGTACTGCACCCAAGCTGTTATATAGTTCTGCAAATTATTCTTGTCTGTACTGCACCCAAGCTGTTATATAGTTCTGCAAATTATTCTTGTCTGTACTGCACCCAAGCTGTTATATAGTTCTGCAAATTATTCTTGTCTGTACTGCACCCAAGCTGTTATATAGTTTCTGCAAATTATTCTTGTCTGTACTGCACCCAAGCTGTTATATAGTTCTGCAAATTATTCTTGTCTGTACTGCACCCAAGCTGTTATATAGTTCTGCAAATTATTCTTGTCTGTACTGCACCCAAGCTGTTATATAGTCTGCAAATTATCTTGTCTGTACTGCACCCAAGCTGTTATATAGTTCTGCAAATTATTCTTGTCTGTACTGCACCCAAGCTGTTATATAGTTCTGTCAAATTATTCTTGTCTGTACTGCACCCAAGCTGTTATATAGTTCTGCAAATTATTCTTGTCTGTACTGCACCCAAGCTGTTATATAGTTCTGCAAATTATTCTTGTCTGTACTGCACCCAAGCTGTTATATAGTTCTGCAAGTTATTCTTGTCTGTACTGCACCCAAGCTGTTATATAGTTCTGCAAATTATTCTTGTCTGTACTGCACCCAAGCTGTTATATAGTTCTGCAAATTATTCTTGTCTGTACTGCACCCAAGCTGTTATATAGTTCTGCAAATTATTCTTGTCTGTACTGCACCCAAGCTGTTATATAGTTCTGCAAATTATTCTTGTCTGTACTTGCACCCAAGCTGTTATATAGTTCTGCAAATTATTCTTGTCTGTACTGCACCCAAGCTGTTATATAGTTCTGAGTCGAAAATATCACATTTTCGTGCCACTGCGGCACGAAATTCCTTGTATTTTCCCGGTGGAAGAATCTGATTTTCCCGGTGGAAGAATCTGATTGAGTGGCTGCATTGGTGCCCTTGGACTGAATTGAATTTAGGAATGAATGAAATGAAAATAATCAAATTTTTGAGGGCCTAGTTATCCAGACTAAAAAAATATCAAAACAAATTCGCGCCGCCATACGTATGGCGGCGCAAATCATTCAGCGTTCTTTTCCAGTACAAAGGGGTCGAATATAGACTACATACACTGGCGGCTCCAGGGGGGGGGGGGGGGGGGGGGGGGGGGGGGGGGGGGGGGGGGGGGGGGGCTGAGAGAAGGGCATGGGACATATCCCCACCTTTGGTCTTAAGGGGGGCAACATGTCTTTTGACCCCAACTTATGCTCCAGACATATTTCCTGGTTTTGACCCTGCATCCTGGTTCAATATTACAAATTAGTTCTCTGGCCGCTCACAACCTCAAATTTTGGCACCGTTTTGCGGCGCAATAATAGTTGTGTGGGTGTCAATTTTGCGTAAATACCATTGGTAGTTAAGTTAAAGGGCAGCTTTTGTGACCATTTCTTCTTCAAGCCCCCTCCCTTCGCAAAATCCTGCTATTTTTAGTTCAAGACATTTTGATGTCCGCACGAGGACACAACGCAATATGATACACTGCTATCGCATCCATAATATTTACTGCTCATAAAAAACGGATACCCCTGCAGTCACGAACATCGACTACCCTCTTGGTCAAGTTGCCCCCCCCCCCCCCACCAGTGACGGCGGATAAGGGGGGGGGGGGCAGCTGTTCCCACTCAAGAAGTTGGGGGGGGGGGGATATATGATTCCCCCCCATACATTTGTAAGAGGGGTAAGAACCAACTCCCTAGAAGCTGGTTCGATTTTTTTTATTTTTGACCGAAACAATGACCCAGGGCCCCGATGTGCCCCGATGTGCCCCGAGCCAGCCTGAGGGGCCTTCTAAGGCTGACAGAAGGCCCTCAGTCGGCCTGAGGGGACACTCAGAAGCCCTGAGACTTCAACAATGGGCCTCTCCAACGGTTTTTTTGCGACATTTAGGGTCCCTGCAAAATATAGTGGCCTAAAAAGCGAGGAGCTTTTTCGCGCAAAAAAAAATGGGGGGGGGGGGCACACTCGTCGACCGAAGTGCCCCTTCCCACGGCTTTGGCCGTGGGAAGGGGCAACTTCCGGTCGAGTGGGCCCCCTGGTTTGTTTGACCCCCCCCCCCCATCCGAAAATACGATCCGCCCGCCACTGGCTTAACCACAAGTCCTGTATCCGTCCCGATAATCTGTTCACCCTACTAAATCTCGCCAGGACCAGAGGACACTGATTAAAGCTTTAGCATCCTTCTGTGTCAACTGATGTTCGGAAACGCTTTTTCTCCGTGCGATGCTTCCAGAGGTGGAATCAGCTGCCTGACGAGGTTGTCGCTGCATCCTGCTTGTCAAGCTTCAAACGGTCGCTCAACACATGTATTAATGATGACCTGTATACATACACTGGAGAGTAGTCCCTTAGGTTTATCTGATCAGGCCATGATTGTTTGCGGCTCTGTAAACACTCCTGGTCAGTTGATGGATGTTACACCTCAGCAATGCTGGGGATATAATTGATCGGACTGTATACTGTGACTTGTAACTGGAAGACGCACAACTCCAGCCATCTTCTTTGCGAAGCCTACTGTGGATGTTGTTAGTCTTTTTGGCTGGCGCGTCTGTAAATTGGGGTTCCCCTATATTCCATGCCCACCCCTTTCCTGACACTAAAGTTATAGGGAACCCGACCAGGTAAAGACACCAGGTAAGAGAACAAGCGCCTGTCTTGCCCGCTCTAGTCTCGCCCGTATTCAGTGTAGGCCGTGTTGTCAATAGTCTGGTTGCAACCTAGCAACATGCATGGTCCGCATACTGCCCGCTTCGTTGTAGGAGTTATTACGAGCGAGCGCGAAGCGCTCGCTCGTCTTTCCGTAGTATATGGGGAAAAAATCCTGAATATGAGCGGCCCGGCCCGACCCGTGGCGACGCTTTTGAGAAGCTCATATCTCTGCAACCACACGTCCGATTGACAAGCGGACTTCTTTGCTGAGCAGCCCCATCCAACCTACCCTGCTTGAGATCGGTGCCGACTCATGTGGGTGACTACCACTGCGCGTGGCGCGTGCCGCGGTGAGGGGTGTTTGCAAGTGTTTTCTCGCAAAAACTCTGCAACGGCTGAGCCGATTGTGTGCAAATTTGAAGTGTGGTAGGGGACCCCTCAGCCGCCAATTTTCCACAAGTCAGGGGTGGGGTGCCTCTGCACGTGCGCACGTGCACACCCCTATTTTATATCTCAGGAAGGGCTGAACCGATTGCGTTCTATTCAAAGCAATATCTATATTTATGACTGAGTTATGGCTCCCTAGTATGAAAGGTACGTGGATTTGGCATTTCTGTGTCTACCCCACAAAATATGCTGGCTGAAAGACTGGTCTAATGGGCGCCGTCCATCTTGTGCAGACTAAAAAAGGCGCATTTCTTGCTGTGGTGCCATTGGCTTCGGAGTTGAGAGACCTGCTTAGCAATCCGATGGCTTAAAGGAGATATGCATTGTGTTTAACCTTAATGTATATTTATATTGCTTTTCAGGTGTTCAGTGTATCTCTTGGGTTGCAGCGATGCCCAGCTGTGCGCCTTGCACTGCACCAATCGATGGATGAAGAAAGGACGGAGACCATGGCAAAACCAGCCGGATTACGTTCCACAGGTTAGTAGAGTTCATAACCCAAACTCATTAATTGAGAACACTAAAGATACCTGCATGCCTACCTGAAGGAAGTTGACATTTCCATAAGAGTCAATAGTAGATCTGGAGGTGTACTTGATACCGTGAATGGACAGTTAGGACTTTGATTGATGGAAGACGCTTGTTTTTGCCGGGATGTTTTGAATTCAGTGGTGGATCCAGAATGGTGGTTGGGTCAGTTCAGTGAATGTGGGGGGGGGGGGGGGGATCCACCAAAAGTCTCACACAGTTCTGAAACTCATCGGATTTCGCTTGCTTGTGCATCGATAACTGATTTAAAACAAACTTTCTTTCAGTAAAAGTTGCTTTGATTGTATATTATCTCAGAAATGTGCCAAATTTGCGTCGATTTCAGGTGGTTTGGGGGGGGGGGCATAACCTCGTACCCCCCCCCCCCCCGGATCCGCCCATGGTTTTGATCAACAATGTGCCTTGTTCATGATGACAATGCAGTTAAATTGAATGATGGTTTGTTACCGATTGTAGGTGTAAATGTATCGACCAAGACGACACTATGAGCTTCTCAAGCCCTCATCACACATTTTAACATATCGACGGGCATGCAATGTTTGATCAAGCTAATAATTTGGAAATATTCAGGTTTCCTCTGTCAAAGCCTGACCTGCTGTCAAAGTGGGTCAATGCTATGTCGAGAGATTTTGTACCCAGCAAGAACAACCTCCTCTGTTGTGCCCACTTCAATGAGGGCGACTTTGATCGCTCCGGACGCACCGTGAGGCTGCGTCAGTTGGCGCCGTCCCAGCGGTGTTCAACCTGCCACCTCATCTGCTTCAGGTTGGTAACAATATAGACTCTGCCAGCTCATCTGCTTCAGGGTGGTAACAATTAGACCTGCCACCTCATCTGCTTCAGGGTGGTAACAATACAGACCTGCCAGCTCATCTGCTTCAGGGTGGTAACAATATAGACCTGCCACCTCATCTGCTTCAGGGTGGTAACAATACAGACCTGCCAGCTCATCTGCTTCAGGGTGGTAACAATATAGACCTGCCACCTTCATCTGCTTCAGGGGTGGTGGACAATACAGACCTGCCAGCTCATCTGCTTCAGGTTGGTAGCAATACAGACCTGCCAGCTCATCTGCTTCAGGGTGGTAAACAATACAGACCTGCCAGCCTCATCTGCTTCAGGGTGGTAACAATACAGACCTGCCAGCTCATCTGCTTCAGGGTGGTGACAATACAGACCTGCCAGCTCATCTGCTTCAGGGTGGTAACAATACAGACCTGCCCCTCATCTGCTTCAGGGTGGTAACAATTACTGACCTGCCAGCTCATCTGCTTCAGGGTGGTAACAATACAGGCCTGTCCAGCTCATCTGCTTCAGGTGGTAACAATACAGACCTGCCAGCTCATCTGCTTCAGGTTGGTAACAATACAGACAAGCCTGCAGCTCATCTGCTTCATGTTGGTAACAATACAGACCTGCCAGCTCATCTGCTTCAGGGTGGTAACAATACAGACCTGCCAGCTCATCTGCTTCAGGGTGGTAACAATACATGCCTGCCAGCTCATCTGCTTCAGGGTGGTAACAATACAGACCTGCCAGTCTCATCTGCTTCAGGTTGGTAACAATACAGACCTGCCAGCTCATCTGCTTCATGTGGTAACAATACAGACCTGCCAGCTCATCTGCTTCATGTTGGTAACAATACAGACCTGCCAGCTCATCTGCTTCAGGGTGGTAACAATACAGACCTGCCAGCTCATCTGCTTCAGGGTGGTAACAATACAGACCTGCCAGCTCATCTGCTTCAGGGTGGTAACAATACAGACCTGTCAGCTCATCTGCTTCAGGTGGTAACAATACAGACCTGCCAGCTCATCTGCTTCAGGGTGGTAACAATACAGACCTGCCAGCTCATCTGCTTCAGGGTGGTAACAATACAGACCTGCCAGCTCATCTGCTTCAGGGTGGTAAACAATACAGACCTGCCAGCTCATCTGCTTCAGGGTGGTACAATACAGACCTGCCAGCTCACCTGCTTCAGGGTGGTAACAATACAGACCTGCCAGCTCATATGCTTCAGGGTGGTAACAATACATACCTGCCAGCTCATCTGCTTCAGGGTGGTAACAATACAGACCTGCCAGCTCATCTGCTTCAGGGTGGTGAACAATACAGGCCTGCCAGCTCATCTGCTCAGGGTGGTAACAATACATAATGGGTACACTCAAGGCTGTATGAACCAGAACACTTCGGTAGAACACTCCCGGCCGAAAAAGTGGTGACAAACACTAATTTAGTAGCACGCGACCACCGGAGTCGCTGTGACGTAGAAGGCGGGGGACGCGGCCGGCCGGCGGTCGTACACAACATTAGTGCGCGCGTGCCTGAAGCTTAGATCGCGCTTAGTTTCTTTGTTTACCGATCGATTGCAAAACTTAGAATATGTAGTCTGTCACAAATCAACCGCTCTGTCGGATGCGCTGAAAAAATTGCATTCAGACAAATATTGTATATGTTTATACATATGTGCGCAAAGTTAAACCCCGGTGATTAGGACGACACCTTACGGCTTTATCATTTAGGTACGGCCTTACGGCCGACCGCCGCTCGAAACGACGATAAGTTGTATATCTGATGCCATTACCCGGCGTGTAACATGTGAATGTATCGCAATTAATTGCCTAGGAGACATAAAACATCATCAAATATATTGTATTTGTTGGCATTGCTATTCCTGCTCGTGACATAGTACAGGCTACAGGATGGGGGGGGGGGGGCGGCTCGCCCCCCCCCCCCCACCCCAGCCAATGGCGTTCGGCTGAGACCCCAGCCAATGCCAGGTTAAGATGTACGCATTTGTCAATCACAAGCCCCCTCGGCCCCCAATCAGCCGCACTCTTCCACCGCATATGTCCCTCTTCTACCGCATATGTCCCTCTTCTACCGCATATGTCCCTCTTCTACCGCATATGTCCCTCTTCTACCGCATATGTCCCTCTTCTACCCGCAGATGGCCAAAGAGATATTGACCTGCTGCATACCACAGTAGCGTCTTTTGGTGCACACATGAACTTTAACAAAAATGTGCTGATTCTCTAAAAATAAATAGATTCGCTGGTTCTTTAAAATAACAGATTCTCTGATTGTCTAAACGATGTGATGATCTTACGCCTGCTCTGTATTACCTTAATGGACTGCAAATCCACCCTGGCCACGTCGACCTTGGAGTTACCGTAGACACGGATTTGAAATTCCATGAGCACACCAAAGTTTCCTGAAGTCCACTGTCGGCCGATCCCCTGAATTCATGCTCTTTCTGCTCACTACTCAATATCCGACCCATCACAGAGTACTGCTCATGCGTCTGGTTTGCTGGCCACCTAGAAGACTGGGCGTCTCTTGGGAGAACGTACAGAGGAAATGGACTAAGCACATCTGTGGATTAGGTGACCTAAGCTATGCCGATCGTTTAAAGGCACTGGACCTTTACTCTGTGCAAGGTAGGCTACTGCGTGCTGACCTATTTCAGTGCTGTAATATTTTTAATTGGAAATCTTGTTTATCCCTGGGGATCTTTTCGACATTGCTCCCCAAAGTCGAACAGGAGGTCACTGCTGCAAGGTGTTCCCGATATTCACTCTTATTGATGTTAGAAAACGTTTTTTCCCCGTTTGTTGTACTACCGTGTGGAACTCACTGCCAACTGCCGCTGTGTGTGGCTCCCGATCTCTCGTGCTTCAAGCGTGTGCTGCAATCCTGTCTACATGACCGTCTGTACGATTTTGCATGATAGTCGAATCCATAAGCTAGGCTAGATTTGTGTTAGTTATTCCAAGTTGTTCTCATGAATAATGGCTATGTCATTACCAACCAAATTGGGAGGCGCACAATTCCGGTTAGGAACTGCCCTATTAGGTCATTGACTACGTACTTTAAGAACCGGCGCGTCTTAGAGTCAAGGGTTCCTTCTTTATTTTACCCTGTCGCCTTGATTTTCCTTCTCCGACCAATGGGAACCCAGCCATGTAAGAGAACCAGGTAAGAGAGAAAGAAGTAGGCTCCTATTGTTTGGAATATGCCAAGTGGTCTGGTGAATGTAATACTGCCCAGTAACCCTTCAATATTTCATACAAATTATTAGTAATCGTACCTTACATTTGCGATAAACAATTATTAACCTGAATGTGTGTGTTTTTTGTGTGTGGAATGTGACAGCAGACAAGCATGACTGCTTGCGGGACTCAAAGTCCAAACTATGATGCATAAAGATAAGGTAGACACTTTTGTTCTACAAAAGTCTCTACGTTATTTGTATTTCTAATCGCATGTATTTGTTTTGCAGCCTGGACCAACACCTGGTCGTCGTCCCTAACGAGTGCGAAGTTTCTACGTTATTTTGTATTTCTAATCACATGTTTTGTTTTGCAGCCTGGACCAACACCTGATCGTCGGCCTAACGAGTGCGGAGTTTCTCCGTTATTTTGTATTTCTAATCACATGTTTTGTTTTGCAGCCTGGACCAACACCCTGATCGTCGGCCTAACGAGTGCGGAGTTTCTCCGTTATTTTGTATTTCTAATCACATGTTTTTGTTTTGCAGCCTGGACCAACACCTGATCGTCGGCCTAACGAGTGCGGAGTTTCTCCGTTATTTTGTATTTCTAATCACATGTTTTGTTTTGCAGCCTGGACCAACACCTGATCGTCGCCCCTCTGCGGCGGGCCAAAGAGGGAGGCTACGAAAGCGAGGCTCCGAGCGCTCGCAAGCGTGTGCGACAGGCCGCAATGTCTCTATCGAGACAAAATAAGTGGTGCATCACTCCGGGGTGTACAAATACAGCTGTGTCAACACCCAACAAACTGTTCATACACTGTGCCAAAGGGACAAGACAATCAGGAAGATGTGGTGGGACGCCATCAGGCGTGAGCCTCCGATCAACACCGGTGTTTGCTTCTGTTGTGAGGACCATTTCAAGGTGAGGACCATTTCAAGGTGAGGCGTCTGACCGTTGTGGAAATGTCACTAATGTGACAACATATCCAGTGGCGGATCCAGGATTCGGTCAAGTAGGGGGCCACGTATAGCAAAGTGGGCCCCAGGCCTTAGTGGGCTCCCTCAGGCCTTAGGGGGTCCACTAAAACATTAGTGGGCCACCTCAAACCTTAGTGGGCCTCTTCAAACCTTAGTATGCAGGTGGTCTTCTACGTGACATTGTGCAATGTTTTAATTACATTGTACCATTTTGTAAAAAAAAATATAAAAAAAATATGCAGTACATATTTGAATGCAGTGCTGCTTTACTAGAGGCTCCCCTCTCTAGCAGTGCTGCTTTACTAGAGACTAGAGGCTCCCCCCTCTAGCATTCCACGAGAAATCGACCCCCCCCCCCCCCCCCCCCCAATGCAAAATGACACCTCATGTCACCGATTTTGACACAAATTGGTATACAGGGTAAATATGAGGAGCGGAAACGAGCTGTAACATTTTTACGGCGATTCAAACAGTAGTTAAGGAGATATTGCCTCAGGGATTTTTTCAAGGTCACGGTGCAGGTTAATCATTGTCCGCCCGTATCGCCAGGAATTGATGACGCAATATAAATTTGTCATATATCGTTGGAATGGAAATTAGCTACTTCTACATGATGGGATTGTAAGATTTTCTACTTTTACAACAACACAAAATCTAAATTTGGTCATTTTGACATTTTCAAACTTTTTTGGTGACCGAAATTATAACTTTTGACCATCGAAATTTAATAAGTGATCAATTATCTTTTAAATAAAGAAATACAATTAATGTGGTTCTGTCTATAATACATACGTGAAATTTTGTCATTTTACATGATTTTTTTTAAAATAAAAAATAGGTTATTCGCCAATAACTTTTGAAATAGTCGAGCTAGAGAGATACGCTCAACGCCATTTTGCTGAACTCGTCAAGACACGTTGAATGAAATGGAGTATGACCTATATTGACCATTTATTGGCCTTGACATGAGGTCAATGTTCACATACATTTTTGATAGCCGATATCGTCGGCAATTTATTAATCAATATCGATGTCTTATATATTGTTGGAATGGTAATGAGATACCCTACAAGATAATACTTTTTTATTAGGTAAACATGCACAAATTCCATTTGTTTTTAATTGTTTACTTCTTTTGTAACCCCTAAAACAACGAAATTCTTATCTTGACATCAGCAATTTTATCAATAATAATTTTTTGTCAAATAAAAAAACTAAAATGTGTGTGCTTCTGCCTATAAATGGGTCAAATGTAATGATATTCACTTATCAAGTTTCATTAAAAAAACATGTCAAAATGCTTAAATTTGACGGATTTATAGACAGAATCACAGGAATTTTAGCTTTGTATTTCGAAGACAATTGATGATTCATACAATTGCTGATGTCAAAAATATGAATTTCGATGTTCTAGTGGTTACAAAAGAAGTTTCAAAATTTCACAAAATGACACAATTTTAATTTTTACAAAATTAAAAAACTAACAATATTATCTTGTAGGGTATCCCATTGCCATTCCAACAATATATAATGCATCGATATTGAGACATAAATTCCCGACGATATCGGCTGTCAAAAATTGATGTGAATATTGACCTCAGGTCAAGATCAAGAAAGTACAAAATTGTGTTAAAATCATCAATAACATGCTAAGTATTTATTTTTGTGTCGAAATTAATTATTAACAAAATATCACATAAAATGGCAAAATTGCACGCATTTATAGACAGAACCACATGCAATGTATTTCATTTGAAAGATAATTTATCACATACTTATTAAATTTCCATCGTCAAAAATTATAATTTCGATGTAGCCGCCAAAAAAGTTTGAAAATGTAAAAATATGACCAAATATAAAAAAAATAAAAATCTTACAGTACCATCATGTGCTTATTTCCATTCCAACGATATATAACAGATTTATATTGCGTCCTCAATTCCTGGCGATATAGGGGGTCAAAGATTAACCCGCACCGTGACCTGGCAAAAATGCCTGAGGTATTATATCTTTAACCACTGCTTGGATCGCCGTAAAACTTTCACAGCTCGTTTCAGCTCCCCAGATTACCATATATGCCAATTGTTGGTAAAAATCGGTGACATGAGGGACGAGGGCGTCACCCTTTGGTCGATTTTTCGTGAAATGCCCCAGGGATATGCTAAGATAAGCAAGCAATACATGCAATAAGATATGTACATGCAACACGCTGTCAAAGTCACATACAATGTGACAATACAAGTAGGTTGGGAAAATAATAAGTTAAGGATTTGATTGTATTTGCATTCATTTAGCTCAAAGACATTGACTTTTGAAATCTAGTTCGCTAGTCTAACCTTGTCCGCCTTTTTACAGATTGAGGAAGATTTGAAGAGTTACATGTACCTTTGTACCGTTGGTGGTAATATCAGATTGAAACAGGGTGTGGTTCCACACATTTTTGCATGCCAAGAAAGGGTTCCGAAGGACAGTGCAAACGGAGCCTCTCTGCAGAAAAAGAGAATGAACCGCAGCGTCCTGCCAAAGCCAAAGTGGACCAAACTGGACCAAGGTATGAACCAAACTGGACCAAGGTATGAACCAAACTGGACCAAGGTATGAACCAAACTGGACCTAGGTATGAACCAAACTGGACCAAGGTATGAACCAAACTGGACCTAGGTATGAACCAAACTGGACCAAGGTATGAACCAAACTGGACCAAGGTATGAACCAAACTGGACCAAGGTATGATATCAGAGTGAAACATGGTGAGCCTCAGCATGCTGTTCATTTTTCTCTCCGGTCTCTGCAAAACCGTAATGTGTCCCGACTCTGGATCCTCCATTAATGTTTTAATTCATAGTGACATCCACAGGGCGCATTGTAATGTATGGACTGCGTACCATTTTAGGATGCTGACCCATCCGCTGGGACGCAGCCTCTCCAAATTTTGAACCACTGCGTCCCAGAGGTGAACTGTGTGCCCTTGATGGCCAAAGGCAATGTCAAAGCTTGGAAAACCCAAGTGTCAGTGTCTTGCCGCTATGCTGTCCAGGAATCGCCTTGCCCTGGCCCAGTGGACTACTGTGTCCTGCACAGCAGGTACACAGCGTGTTCTTGCCACTGTGAACTTTATTATGTGCAAGTTCCGTAGCTCTAAATTGATATCTTCGTCGAAAAATGGCCATCAAGTGTTGCGATCAGGGGGACGGACAGTACTGTTCTGCTGCTGCTATCAGCGCGCACGAGATGTATTGTGAAATTGCTATTGGCCAGCGCTAACGATATGCTAGCAATGTAATCGATAGTTGCAGTACTTCTAGTAGCGGAAGCCCTCTGGAGTCTACCCGATAACTTTTTGCTACCAGCCAGTTCCTGGAGTCTTTGGAATTTATCAGCAACTAGTGTGAATGTGGACAAATGAAAAGCCATTGGACTAAAGACGTAAACGCTGCTATTGATCGATTGGTCATGGACGAAGTCCAGAATGTTGTTATGAACAAGGTCAGTTCTGCGGTGGCTGGCAGACATAGCAGTAGTACCGAGGAAGCCACTCCCCAATTTCTGTTCAGAAAATAGGTACAGCCCTCTGATGAGGCAGGCCATATCCGCCAGGATTCGCCTCCTCACAAGACATTCACGGCTGACAGGAGGAATTGTGAGAAGGCACGCCGGTCAGGGCGACCAACGCCCACTCTGTAAGAACAAGAGTGAAACTCTGCCACATTTTCTTGTTGATTGCGAAGCATTGCAAGGGGTCAGAGCGGCAGTTGGAGAACGCCACGGTGTACAAATTACTGATTGTGTACACAATGAGGTGCAAATGGAGCGCTTTGTTACCGAGGCAAGTTCTGATCAAACATTGTACATACACGAGCTGTACACACACAGGATCTAAATGGAGCCGGGTGATAGGCGTGGCTGAGTTAAAATATGTCTGGTTGCGGGTATCCTTACCGTTGTCGAATCAGTGCACCACATTGGTGGAATATACAACCCATTATGAAAGGCATGGTTCGATTCAGAAAATTATGTCTATAAACCAGTATCAATAACCCTCAAATTAGCGATGTGAATGGGCACACTCCCCTTACAATTTGAACCATCTTGAACGCATAAGACACATTATGTAGTCAAGTGTTTACAAAGCCATTTATACAGCCAATACATGCTCAATATTTCCGTTCAAGTAGGGGATTTTATTGATAAAACATGTGAGCGCAGTGGTAGGTAGGTACAGAGGAATCAAACTGTTTATCATTAATAGTTTGTTCGACTATTTGGAACCGATAAAATACCTGGTGTATATTCCAAATAGCGTGATCTGTTGGTCTTTTTATGTTGGTTATTCTAGGGTTTGTAAGGCCAGATTATGTTTGTTTTTGGTTTTTGGTTTTTGGTTTTTGGTTTTTGGTTTAGCTAGTTTCGAATTTGTTTGGCTGGGTTCAAATTGGCTAAGCAACGATAGTTATAATTGTAGTGCAGTCCAACATTAACACAACCAGCACTACGTTCATCAAGTGTGACGTCGCGGTTGCTTGCGCTTATTTGTGAAATCCGCCGGGTAATAAAACATGCGCGCGGTTGTTTCTGACAGTGTTTCCAGAGAAGGCTGGTATAGGCAACAACCCGAGGGAAGCCGAATCTGAGGACGTCGTCAGACGGATAAAATCTGAACCGGAGGACAGTAACTGTGACAATCGTGAGTGGTGCTTCCTTATGGAAAGGAATACTTTATCATGTGTATCATGTTGAAATAACCCCATTTGTTTTCTCAATATTTGCAGTGCATAACATGCAGTCTGCATATTTAAACGAATATTTCCGTTCAGGACTCTGGGAATCTTCATGCACAGACCCAGTGCAGTTGTCAGTGCAAGGCTACGGCGAGTGGTGCTCTTATGGCTATACCATGGTTAAATGTGAGCTTGTGTAGTATGGGAAATATATAAATGTTCCATTGAAATCTACATAAATGCATGTTTCCTAGTATTCACAAGCTATTAACCGTTGGGTCAACCACCTCAACTGGGTAGGAGAAACATTTCACGCAGCGCCGATAAGTGGCGCCACCTATAACGCACGCAGTCGGCTGCCAGGCCAGAATATCATATATTGCCTGATTTTCCTTCCCAGTTATGCTGGAGAAATACAGCGACCACGGCTTGGAGCAGGCAACTGACGGTGGCGGCGCTGAAGATACAAGTACAGAATTTAATAGCGAATGTGGCGTCAAACGAATCAGACTGGAGACGCATGATTCAGATTACACGGAAGGTGAGTTTTATTAACACGCGCCCTGGTGGCGGGGTCATTTTGACCCCCCCCCCCGGCGGTTTTTCGATCATAGCAGGAAAACGGCGGCGCGGAGCACCGCCAAATTTTGCATAGCCGTTTGGGCATCAATTACCCACACTTTGTTAAAGTTTGTATTCCGCGTCATGTCAGGTCAGGTCACCAGGTCACTTGAAGTGACCTTACCTCCTAAAATGTTTGATCGTGCCAATGCTACAGTTTTGGTCGGAAAGATTTGAAACCTGCAGGATAACATGAGGTCATGAGTACCTCCAACTCGTTTATCTCGATTTTGTGTATATCGGTGACCGAAATTCAGGTAAATTTTCTGACCTCCCCATTATAAGTGAATGGGAAAATATACAAATGCTTACTATTCAACGAATCTGCATGGTATCAGGTCAATTCTGTCAGAATCATGTTATTTTAGCTCAATATTGATGACCCAGGTGCAATTGCTGCTCAGTGACCCCTACAAGGTCATATGAGGTCATCTGAGGTCATCATCAATGTTTTGCTAATAACTATTGATATAATAAATATAGAGACTAGTGGATGGCATCACTGTGTTTATCTCGGCAAGCCCCGTCGCCCTATATGCAACATGACCTACATGGGTCACCGAATGACCTTGACCTGAGGTCAAATTTTGAATTTGACTTAACTAGGTCACAAGTAATATGTTACGATGCGCCTTGATCAGATAAACACGATGGTGGCAACAGTATTGCTCTATCTTTATTCAGTAAACAGTTATTTGCGGAAAACAGTTTTGCCAAAATCAGACTTTTTGACCTTTGATGAGCTCTGGAGCCTTAAATATTGACCTGAGGTCAAATTTGAGGACACCTTACCGATTGCAAATTGCAATGTCTTGCTATTTCTTGTTTCGGTTTGCTCCTAGCTATCATAGTTTTCGTGATATTTGGGAATGTTTGAAGCCAATGTCCAAAAACTGGCAAATTTTACCTTTGATGACCTCTGGTGACCTCAATGTTCACCTAAGCAAAAAAAAAAACACCTGACGTGACTTCGAATGTCTATGTCGAGAGCTTTCGAACGCTCTTTTCCGCGTCTTTCTAGTACCTTTAGTTTTCGAGTTACCGGGGGTCATTTTGACCCCTCCCCCACCATGGCGAAGTTGTCTCAGAGGCCCACCAGGGCGCGGGTTAACACGCGCATGGCTCATCTTATATCATCTCTGGGTATTTTGGTGTTTGAAATGTATGCTGGCACGGGTAATGTTTCGCCTTTCTAGAGGTCAATGAAGTACGCTAAGCTGAGTGTGATTTGTACTAAGTGCTCCATATCAGTTCCCACAGAGGTTTTGTAACGATCAAGGAAGCGTTAATGCAAAATATGGGGAGGTCGCTGTTTTGGTGCTGCGAAAATTATATTCTGAGGCTGGTTCAAGGTAATTCACCAGCAGCACGTGCAGATCATTGGCAGTGAACTACCTATTATTGGTATTACTATTGGTCTGATTTCTGAAGGAAAGAAGTTCAACTGTTACAGACCCATTGCCAAATTGGCGAACCGTTCCGATTCTTTGGACTTTGGAACCGATAAAACCTGGTGGATATTCCAAATAGGATTCGTTGGTTTTATTGTGTTTGTTATTCTAGGTTTTGAAATGTCAGATTAGGTTTGATTTGGCTTGTCTTTGGGGTTTTGCTAGTTTGGAATTTGTTTGGCTGGGTTCAAATTGGCTAAGCACCAATGGTTAGAATTGTAGTGCAGTCCAACATTAACACAATCAATGCTACGTTCATCAAGTGTAGCATTCCGGTTGCTTGCGCTTATTTGCGAAATCCGCCGGGTAATAAAACATGCGCACGGTTGTTTCTGACAGTGTTTCCAGAGAAGGCTGATATAGGCAACAACCCGAGGGAAGCTGAATCTGAGGACGTCATCAGACGGATCAAATCCGAACCGGAGGACAGCAACTGTGACGATCGTGAGTGGTGCTTCCTTATGGAAAGGAATACTTTATCATGTGTAGGGGTTATTTTTAAACTGCGATAACAACTTTGTAGAGGCGGCTGGAAGCAATACAATACTCATACAAAACAATACCAGCAACACGGTCACACGCTCACACATGTCACGTCAGCAGCTAAAGGAAACTGCCTATGTACGACTCAAAATCATAACTCAGCCTTCTCAAGGGAGTCCTTTTCTTCACGGCTCCTCCGAAACAACAAGCCATGTTTCTGTAATGGTTGTGTAATGCAAAACTATTGCTATATGATAAATGTGCACTATGTGTTTGTATGTGGAACGATTTGAAAACATCACCACATTCTGTAATTTTTCCGCTTTCACCAAACCTTCCTTTCAAATCCTTTTACAGCTGCTGTAGAAAACGCCACGCCCGGTCTCAAAATGTTGGCAGAAATCAAGGACGAGGTCGTTGAGGCTGCCACCACCTCTTCTTCGCTTGCTAATGGTATGTTGTCTTTGTTCAGATGTGTAGAAATACTGTGTTCATTTTCGTAACGGTTTAAAATTTGATCTTTGGATTAGTTCGGTCCACCGACCCATTATACCGATAAACCATTATTTATTTTTGGTTCAGAACTTGGAAAATTTGTTGATTTTGGTTGTTTTACACATAGTTTAATGTTATGTCTATTCGTAGAGCCACACTCCGATCTATAACATTTGTATCGACCTATATCTGTACATTAAAGGTGCATTACTTTGATCCAACAAGCTGATGGAAAGAATTGGACATATAGAACTTTGTTTATGTGTGGGAGGGCATCGCATTATCTTTGCTTACATTTGATGCACTTTGTTGAGATGGTTTGAAAACGTTCACCTGATTTGCTGCGTTTTGTGTCTTCCTGAGCTGAATATACAACTAAAACTTCCACTTGATTGCACTTCTGCTGGCTTTTCGCCTGAAATATTGCGTTTCACCTTTCATACATTCCGTTTCCAGATACGGATGTTTTCCCCAGGGACGACTGCGACAGGGAATCTGACTCCGGCCAGTCCGGAGCGGAGCGTGACGCCCGATACGGCGTTATCACGAGCACGCGCCGCCACAAGTGCGCACTCTGCTACTACTCCGCCAAAAGTCACTCCAACCTGAAGCTGCACATGAAAACCCATGCGGGCTTTCGTCCCTTCCATTGCGATCTTTGCCCCAAGGCGTATCGGCAGAATTGTGATTTGGTCGCACACCGCCGAAGGCACGTAATAAAGGGGACGAAGAGAACGCACTACTGCCCTCTGTGTCATGAGGAGTTCACATCGCGTATGGCGTTCCAGCACCACAGGGGAACTCACGCCAAAGAGAAGGACTACCGCTGCAAGGAGTGTCCGGGAAGATTTGCTAACGCACGAAATCTGAAGATCCATATGGTCGTGGTTCACACGCACGACTTCAAATACCGATGCGAGGGGTGCGGGAAAGGATTCATATCGCCCCTGCGGCATAGGAAACATGCAGCGAAGTGTTTTGCAGTGAATCCACCCAGCGAGTCTCCTGAGCAGCAACCTCAGTTGTCTCGGATGGACTACGTTCAGCTTGAAAAAGTTTCCGCTGAGTCTGCCTCGGCGGATGTCTTCTCCGTTGATTCCGATACAGGGACTCAAACGTGCCAGGACTCTACTCTACCGCGGGAAGACTACGCCACGGAATCGGATGAAGCTGGGCAAGCCTACGTCGACTCTGGTCCTGTTGACTCATGGAGAAATTCTCCGAAAGTCAAAGAAATGTCGCCGTCGGAGGAGAAATTCTCTGTCGACTCTGCGTCGGAGGAGAAATTCTCTGTCCACCTTGCGTCGGAGGAGCAATTATCTGTCGACCCCGCGTCGGAGGAGAAATTCTCTGTCGACCCCGCGTCGGAGGAGAAATTCTCTGTCGACTCTGCGTCGGAGGAGAAATTCTCTGTCGACCCCGCGTCGGAGGAATTCTCCTCGGACTTGGAGGATACATTCTCTGATGAGTTGGTGGGGGAGGATTCATTCTCAGTTTACTCGGCGTTGGACGAACAACCCTCCACCGACCCGCTCTCCCTCGACTGAAGTCTCCATTGTTTCGACCTTACCGACCAAGGCTTCAGGGAAACTGAGGCTTTGGAAAACTCACTGAACCCCGATTTAGCCAAGCTAAGTAGCTGTTGGATAGCTCTGTTGTTTTGTGTATTTTTGAGGAACCACATTATATTTAGATATAAGGATTAGATATTTAGTTTTGTGGATCGTTTAGGTATTATTTTTAAGCATTCATAGTTAGCTGTTACCTCTTACTTGCTTTTTAAAGGACTTTTCATTCTAGCTTGTGTGCGCCAAAATTGTCTTAGTCTTATTTTTGTGTTATTAGTTGCAGGGTTGGATAAGTAGATATTTTAGAAAATTAGGGATAATTAAGGTGTAATTAAGGATAATTAAGGTGTATTAGGGATAATTAAGGTGTAATTAAGGTGTAATTAAGGTGTATTCAGTTTATTTAAGGATTAGATATTTAGTCTAGTATTAGGTGCACTCATAGCTGATTTGTGTCACTAGCTTTACCTAGATCTAGTTAAGGTTTAGAAGAAGAAAAAACACACAAAAAAAATACAAAAAAAGTTAAGTTAAGTTAGTAAAGTATTGAAAAGTGCATAGTACCTAAGTTATATACCTAAGTTACTAGTGTATTCAAATGAGCAGGACTAGGATGCAGGCGAAGGTAGCAGAGCTAGAGGCCCTCCAGGCTAGAGTAGCGGAGCTTGAGGCGCAGTTAAGTAAGTGTAGGTGTAGAGATGAGCCTCAGGAGGGTGTAGCTCCTGACCAAGGAACGTATGCGCAGATCGTGGTTAGGGGGTCAGAAAAGGAGCCTACAGGATCAGGGACCAGTGGTAGTTCTGATAGGGGCATAAGGGAGGAGGATAAGGCAAAGGTGGATAGTGCGGCTGGGGTTTGGAAGTGTGTTGGAGGGTCACGTTTCTGGAGACTCAACATTGTGGAAAGTAATGCTAGGGCCACAGACAGTAAGGATGAGGAGGGGTGCTGGGTAATGGAGGGTGGTAGCAGAATCTGGAGGAGGAAGAGGGAAGGGGATCAGGAGGGATGGACAAAAGTTCAGGGTAGAGTCAGGCAGTACAGCCCCAGGGAACATCAGCAGGTTACAATAGCAAATAGGTTCAGTGCGTTAGAGTCAGCAGCTGAAAGTGACAGGGAAGAGATTCAGCATTTAGTGGTTGGGGACTCAAGGGTAAGGCCCTTAAGGCGAACATTCTGTGGGAAGAGGGACAGATGTATAGTCAAACCGGGGGCAAGAGTAGTTGATATGGGCCCTGTCATTGAGGCAGAACTTGGTAGGAGTAGCCCGGAGACAGTTATAATACAGGTGGGGGTGAACAACATAGGACCTAGGCAGAGTGTGAGAATAGTAGCGGAGTACCGGAGCCTGCTGCAGAGGTTGAAGGAGTTCAGGAAACCAGTCATTGTGACTGGCATCCTCCCTCGCTGTGGAGCCAGTGAGGAGTGGTACTCGAGAGCTCTGTCTGTGAACAACTCAGTTCAGAACTTATGTTCAGCTATGAGGCTTAGTTATGTAGACTTATGGGATCAGTTCTATGAGTGGCATAGGTACTATATGAAGGATGGGCTTCACTTATCGGATGAGGGGGCAAGGGCTTTGGGAGATGCCTACAGAAGTGTCATTCAGGGAAACTAGGTAGGAGGGGGGGGGGGGGGGGGGGGGGGGGGGGGGGGGGTTCAGGGACGCTAGTACTAGGGCATCAGGAAGTAAGCATTGGTAGAAGTTCATGTCAGAATAGGACAGTAGATCATAATTCCCTCAGAATTAGTAGAGTCAGCTCAAAGTATAAGATCACATGTGTGTTGCTGAATGCCCAAAGTATTAGGTCTAAATTTGATGAGTTTGAGTGTTATGTTGCCCTTGAAAAGCCTGATATCATTTGTGTAACCGAGACATGGGTTAGTGAGGGGTATAATAGGGATAGGCTACAGGATTTCGAGTTACAAGGGTATAACATGTTCTCATACTGCAGAGAATCACGGCAGGGAGGCGGAGTGTTTGTATATGTAAATAGCTTGTACTGCACTACTAGAGTTGATGATTCTAGTAAAGTAAAAGAAGTAGAATCAATCTGGCTTGACATTAAAATTGGTACAGGAAACAGAGGAAGGTTGAGGATAGGTGCATTTTACAGACCAGGGAATCTTCCAAGGAACTCCCAAGCTGAAACAGGCCAAGATATTTGTGAGGAAATACGTAGGAACTTTCGGGCTCAGTGTCTTATTATGGGAGATTTTAACTTAGAGGATACGAAAGTATAGCAGAGGAAACAAATGAGTGTAGGTTGTATAGGCAAATCTTTGAAGAGGAGCTTTTCATGCATCAGTTTGTAACAGAGCCAACCAGACATTGCTCCATTCTAGACCTTGTATTCTCAGACAACAGTGATCTAGTTAGTGACATAAGTATTTGTGCAGGTCTAGGAACCAGTGATCACAATATGGTTAAATTAAATATCTCATCAGAAATGAGGCCCAAAGATAACCTTATTATGGTTCCAAACTTCAGCCGGGCTGATTTTGATGGTATTAGAAATGACCTCGCACAGATAAAATGGAACGTTGAGTTGGCAGGTTTAGATGCATGTGAGGCCTGGAATGTTTTCAAAGCTAGATTAAGCCAAATTCAAAATCGGCATATACCCCTCAGGCACAAACGTAACAGAACCAAGGGCAATCCAGTTTGGCTTACCCCAGAAGTAAGGAGTGCTATACAAGCTAAAAGAAGTGCATTTGGCATTTTGAAGGGATCTTCACTAGATATAAATCAGAAGGCCTACCAGAATGCAAGAAATTCAGTTAAGAAAAAGGTCAGAGCAGCTAAAAGGGCAAAGGAACTTGATTTAGCTAGACATTGTAATGCAGATAGTAAGAAGTTCTTCAGTTTTTATAAGTTAAGTACAGTTTCCAAAAATATAGGTCCATTTAAGGTAGATGATGTGTTAGTTAGCAAGGACAGTGAAATGGTTGAAGTGCTTAATGATCAGTTTCAATCTGTCTTTACTATCGAGGACCAGAGTAGTATTGCAGCACTTCAGCCTGAGCTAGAGACAGAGGAGACTATAGGAGAGCTAGGTGGCATAAGTAGTGAACTTGTTCTAGAATATCTAAAGAAAGTAAGGCCTAACAAGGCAGAAGGACCTGATGAAATCCATGCTAGACTTTTAAGAGAATCTGAAAGGGAGTTGTCGGTTCCATTAGCCATAATATTTTCTAAATCACTTGCAGATAGTAAAATTCCACTTGATTGGAAAAGAGCAAATGTTGTTCCTATTCATAAAAAGGGAGATAGAAGTAAAGAGGAAAACTATAGACCAGTTAGTCTGACCTCATTAGTCTGCAAGGTGCTTGAATCAATCATCAAAGATAAGATTGTTGAATTCTTGGAGCAAAATGAACTCATCAAGGATACACAGCATGGCTTTAGGAAGGGCCGTTCTTGTTTAACTAATCTTCTGGAGTTTTTGGATGTTGCAACAGATAGCTTTGATCAGGGTAAACAGCTAGATGTAGCTTTTCTTGATTTCAGTAAAGCATTTGACAAAGTCCCCCATACAAGACTGGGGTTGCAACTTAAAATTCATGGGATCAGGGGCAAGATTCTGAATTGGATAGAAACGTGGCTTTCAGGACGCCAGCAAAGGGTTATATTGAATGGGTGCCAATCACAATGGAAGGAGGTTCTCAGTGGGGTTCCACAGGGCTCAGTCCTGGGCCCATTGCTTTTTATAATATTTGTGAATGCAATTGAGAACAGTATAGACAGCAAAGTCTTGAAATTTGCAGACGATCTAAAAGTTGTCAGGATTATTAGAGGAAAACATGATCAGGATGTTTTTCAATCAGATCTGGACAAGCTAGTTGAGTGGTCTGAAGCATGGCAGATGAAATTCAATTTGAGTAAATGTAAGATTATGCACGGTGGACGGGTTAGCAGTAAACATAGGTATGAAATGGGTGGGCAGAAAATGGAGCAGATTGAAAAGGAAAGAGATTTAGGTGTCGTGGTAAACAATAGACTATCAGCGTCAGACCAGGTTGTAGAAGCTAGGGAAAGGCACTTAGAATGCTAGGGGCCATTAACAGAAATGTTTCCTACAAGAGTGAAAAGGTAATAACAAAACTGTATTGTGCATACGTTAGACCACATTTGGAGTATTGTGTACAAGCCTGGTCTCCAACATATGAGAAAGATTGCTGGTTGTTAGAAAGAGTTCAAAAAAGGGCAACAAAAATGGTTAATTGTCTTGGTAGTTTACCTTATGAAGATAGATTAAAGAAATTGGGTATGTTTTCACTTAGATATAGAAGGCTAAGAGGAGATCTAATTGAAGTCTTCAAATTTGTAAATAGTCAGCATTCTGGATATTTAAAGGGTATGTTTGAGTTCAATAGGGAAAATCGAGGCAGAGGTCATCAGCATAAACTCATTATGAAACAAAGTAGGACTAGGCTACGACAGTCATTTTTCAGTAGAAGGGTTGTAGGACATTGTAATATGCTACCAGGGGATGTCGCTGATGCAGTGACACTTGCTTCCTTCAAAATTAGATTAGATAAATACTTTACAGAGAAGGGATTAGTTCATAAATACTCGTGGGATTAGCCTTCTTTTATGCAGGTAGAGTAAGGTGATTTGAAGGGGCGAGACTGGTGGAGGGGGGGGGGGGGGGTGTGGGTGTTGGTGTGGGTAGGGTGGGGTGCAACCTCGGATGGGCCCAAGAGGCTCTTTGTTGCACTTTTCTTTTATGTCTTTATGTCTTTATGAAAACCTCTGCAGAATCTGCCTCGAAGGTCAAGGCTGAATTTGTTGCATGGTCAAACGCTGATGAGAGACTTGCTCTGAACCTGTCTCGACGCAAACTCCCCGGATGACTTGACACACTTGTGTCCACGAACCAAGGCGAGGTTCGGACTATCGCGTTTACTTTGTATTTATGCTGATAATCGCCAAACTCGCTATATTAGTTCATCGTGTCCTAGGGCACATCACCACATCATTAAATTCAATGAACCAGCTCTCTCCTTGACCATCAATACCGAAGAATGTGACTCATTGGCTTTGTGGAATAAGTTTGTTTACGACCTGTAAGGGTCCATGCGACTGTCATGTCGATAATGTGATATGCGCGTGCAATCCAGATTTCGATTGATGTGTATGGACTTTAGCTGTTTCCAAAGATTCTTGTGCAACTATGCGTGGCGTGGAACTGGTGCGAACTGAGGCTGATTGATATATGAAGGGCTGCAATGTCGCAGAGTTCTTTGGTTGAAAAGTGAGTACTTTACGTCCAACGAAATTCGCTGGGGTTTCTCGCTGGCACCCATGTCCAAAAAGGCATGTTCGGTAGTTCAAAGAGCGTTGTTACCAACCAATAAGTATATTGCGAGTGGGATATGCTTTGCCTGTTGTTGCAGCGTGAACCCGAGGGTCCCCCGCTGTGGCCGATCGCTCCGCTTCCTGTTGTCCCGCCGACAGACTGCTATGGTTTTGGACGTATATTCTTGGTCGTTACAGTAGCACGTACGCTCGCTACGCTGGCCGCTGCCTGACTGCCGCGCGCCGTGCTGGGCCATAGGTGCGCCATCTGCAGCGTCCTAACGGTACTAGGGCTTGTGCGCCAACCGCTAGAGGTCGCGACACGACACCCTACCTCCCCTTACCAGGTGCACTGTAAACAGATTCAAAAGTCGCGGGAGCGCAGACACGAACGACCACCGCCAATGACAACGAACTATAGCCTACGAAGTAACTAATTAGCTCCTACCTTGGCGCGCAAACACAAACATAAATGAATAACGCTAACCGATAGCTGAATTCTCCCTGAATAATCTAAATACACTTTACCCAGACACGCCGCCCTCGAATGCATTATAAACAAAACTCAAACTACACTGCACGTGGGCGGGTGCGTTACATTTCGGCGATTAGCCGGCGGGTCGCCTTCCGCAGCCGACCGGACACACACCTACCGGCGTCAGGCGCTGCCCCGCGGTCACTGCCGTCTGTCGCTCTGGCTCTGTCGGCTCCAGCGCCGTCAGCTCCAGCTCCAGCTCCGTCGGCTCCAGCTCCGTCAGCTCCAGCTCCGTCGGCTCCAGCTCCGTTGGCTCCAGCTCCGTCGGCTCCAGCTCCGTCGGCTCTAGCTCCGGTTGACGCGCCTCCGCCAGCTCCAGCTCCTGCTGATCCGCCTCCGCCAGCTCCAGCTCCTCCGCCTCCGCCAGCTCCGGCTGCTCCGCCTCCGCCAGCTCCGGCTGCTCCGCCACCGCCAGCTCCGGCTGCTCCGCCACCGCCAGCTCCGACTGCTCCGCCACCGCCAGCTCCGGCTGCTCCGCCTCCGCCCGCTCCGGCTGCTCCGCCACCGCCAGCTCCGGCTGCTCCGCCTCCGCCAGCTCCGGCTGCTCCGCCTCCGCCAGCTCCGGCTGTTCCGCCTCCGCCAGCTCCGGCTGCTCCGCCTTCGCCAGCTCCGGCTGCTCCGCCAGCTCCGGCTGCTCCGCCACCGCCAGCTCCGGCTGCTCCGCCACCGCCAGCTCCGGCTGCTCCGCCACCGCCAGCTCCGTGGTGACGCCCGGGCGCGGCGCGTCCGGCTTCTCGGCCTGCCCACTCCGCGGCACCGCGGGTGTCGCTGTCGGCCGGGGCTGTGGCGTCATCAGCGGTCTCTCGGTCGCCCGCTGCCAGCAACTGGTCGGCGTGTCGGGACCACACTGCGTCGCCGATGTCGACTTCGTACGACACTGGCCCCGGCCGCGCCACCACTTTGCCGCGGATCCACTTCTGGCGGCCGCCGTACGCTCGAGTCCACACCGCCGCTCCCAGTCTGAACTCGCGTACACGGCCTCCCGCCGCCAGTTGCTGATCTACTCTCGCCGCTCGCAGGGTGGCGTCTGCGCTGGGCACCAGCAGGTTGAGTCGGGTGCGCAGATTCCGGCCGTACATCAGCTCTGCCGGCGTCCGCCCCGTCACGGCGTGTGGGGTCGAACGATAGGCCAGCAGGAACCTCGCCAGCGCCCGCTCCGCGGAGACACCGGCCGCCGTGGCCGCCTTCAAGCTGCCCTTCAGCGTGCCGACAGCTCGCTCCGCCAGTCCGTTGGACGCTGGGTGGTACGGCGCCACGCGCGTGTGTCTGATGCCGTTTGCCGTCATGAACGTGGCAAACTCCTCACAGGCGAATTGAGGGCCGTTATCGCTCACTAGCTGCACCGGGAGTCCCAGCCGGGCGAACACATTACGCATGGCCGCCACCGTCCGCTCAGCCGTCGTCGACTTCATGGCCAGCACCTCTATCCACTTGGTGTAGCTGTCCATCATCACCAGGTAGCTGTATCCGAGGAGCGGCCCAGCGAAGTCGACGTGGACGCGCTCCCACGGACCGCCGGCCGGTTCCCATGGGTGACGGACGGCGTGGGGCGGCGCGGCACGCTTGGCTGCGCACGCCGCGCAGTCCCTGGCCGCCGCCTCCAGCTCCGCGTCCAATCCTGGCCACCACACGAAGCGCCGGGCCAGCTGTTTCATCCGAACACCGCCGCAGTGTCCCTCATGTAGCTCAGACTTGATCTGGGTGCGGAGAGCCGCCGGTATCACCACCCGGCCTCCCCACAGCACGCAGTCCGCGTCCGTGGAGAGCTCCTCCTGGCGCGTCTTGTACGGCACGAGGTCGGGATCGACGACCGCGTCCCAGCCGGACCTGACCGCCGCCAGGACCCGCGCCAGCACTGGATCCCGGCGGGTCGCCGCAGCGATGTCCCTCGCTGTCAACGCCGGCCCGCCCTCCATCAGGTGCAGAACGCTGCCCCAGCGCCCGTCTGCCTCCTCCCGGACGGCTGCGGCCTCTTCCGCCGGGTTTGGCACCGGCAGCCGCGAGAGCGTGTCGGCCACTCTCATTTCCTCCGTCCGGCGCAGCTCCACCTGGTACTGGTAGGCGGCCAGCTGCAGGGCGTACCGCTGCATTCGAGCGGCCGCGAGCGACGGCAGCTCCCGGTCCGGGCTCAGGATCCTGGACAGCGCTCTGTTGTCCACCACCAGCGTGAACTGTCGTCCGAACAGGAACTGATGGAACCGCCGGATGCCGAAGGAGACTCCGGCCGCCTCCTTCTCGACCTGAGCGTACTTGCGCTCTGTCGGAGTCAGCGTCCGTGAGGCGTAGACCACCGGCCGCTCCAGTCCATCTGGCGTCACCTGGAACAGAGCAGCTCCCAGCCCAGTTGAGCTGGCGTCAGTTACCAGCTTCAGAGGCAGCGCGGGGTTGTACCTCATCAGCACCGGCGCGGAGGACAGCATCTTCTTCACCTTGCTGACCGCCGCCGAGCAGTCCGCCGTCCAGCGCCACCGCACGTCCTTCTTCAGTAGCGCGTAGAGCGGCGTCAGGGTGGTCGCCAACTCCGGTAGCAGTCTCTGGTAGTAGCTGATGGATCCGATGAACGACTTCAGCTCACAGACGTTGGATGGTTCAGGCGCCTCCATCACCGCCGTTGTCTTGTGCTTCAGCGGCTTGAGCTCTGTCGGAGTGACCTCCCAGCCCAGGTAGGTCACACTTTCAGCATTGAACACACACTTCTCCTTCTTCAGACGCACCCCATTGGCCTTCAGTCGTTCCAGCACCTTGTCCAGCCGCTCGACCAGCTGCTCCTGTGACTCAGCCGTCACCAGCAGGTCGTCTAGGTAGCACACCACCCCGTCCAGACCATCAGTCACCTGGTCGATGACGGACTGGAACAGAGCACCGCAGGTGGCTATGCCGTACGGCAGGCGGTTCATGCGATATGCTCCTTGCTGCGTCGTCACAGTAGTCAGGTCCCTCGACTCCTCCGTGAGCTCACACTGTTGGTAGGCGCTTCTGCAATCCAGTTTGGCAAATCTTTTGCCCTGGATGCTTGCGAACAGCTCTTCAGGTGTCCTCAGGGGGTGGTTCATGGCCTCCAGCTGCTGGTTTACAGTGACTCTATAGTCTGCACAGAGTCTCACCCCATCCTGCTTCGGGATAGGCACCAGAGGAGTGCCCCAGCCACTGAACTTGCCGGCCTCCACCTTCTCTGCAACTCCCTCCTGCACCCAACGGTCCAGCTCTCTTTCCACCAGAGGTTGGAGCGCGAAGGGCACCGGTCTGGCCTTCCGGTACACAGGCTTCGCCCCTCGCTTGAGCTTCAGGCTCACCTTTATGGGGATTTTGCCCAGCTCGGCACTGAACACCTCCTCGTGCTTCGCCAGGACCTCACCCAACTTCTGCCTCTCTTCCATCTGCAGTACCTGTCGTGGCACCAGCTTCAGTGCTGACACCCAGTCTCGGCCCAGCAGGTTGGTGGCTTTCTGCAGGTCTGCGACCACCAGCCTCAGCTTGCCCTGACCCTGGGCGTGCCGCACCTGCACCATCCCCTCCCCCTTGATCGGGATGGTATGTCCAGTGTAGGACGACAGCGACAGATTAGACGACTGCAGGCGCAGGCCAGGGACCTTGGCGTTGGCCCCTACAATGGTGACAGGGCTGCCTGTGTCCACTATGAAGGACATGGGCATTCCGTTAACCTCGAGGGTCACCTCCTGTGGAGCCGCATGGTTCCGACCCTCCACGTTCCACAGGTCCAGCTGACCAACTTCTGGGTCAGCTTCAATCTCCTGGACCCTCCTGGTGCCAGCCCGGTCGGTGCAGTCCTTTTTGAAGTGCCCTGGTTTCCTGCAGCGGAAGCACACAGGCTCCCGCCGCTGCCACTGAGGATGTGCACGCTGCTGCTCCCGTGATGTTTTCTGAGGGCACTGGGCCTTGAAGTGACCCATCTGGCCACACCTGAAGCACCCCCTGCCGCCCCCTGCCACCAGCTGGACAGGCTCAGCTGCAGGGCCGGGGCCCCTCATTTGAGCAATGAGGGCTTGGGTCCGCTCCATTGCCGCCGCCGCCATCACCACATCTTGTAGGGTTAATTCCTCGCCCTTCTCTGCGGCGCGCTGTAGCAAGCGCTCCTGCAGCTTTCCGTGGGTCCCAGCCAGGCACTGGTCCCGGACCTCCTTGTCAACGGACTGGGACGGGAAGCCACAGCGGCTCGCGGCCACCCGCAGCCTGGCCAGGTAGGCGTCAAAGTTTTCACCCGCCCCCATCTTTACAGTCTGTAAGGCCAGCTTCTCCGCAATGGTGTTGCGGGCTGGGGCGAGGTAGGCCGTTAGCTTGGCCTTGCACACCGCATAGGCCCCGCCCCCCTCCACTCCCGCCGGCTCTGGCAGGGTGGGGTACACCTGCTGTATATCAGGTCCGATGAGGTGGAGCAGGATGGCTTTTCTCCGCGCTTCGGCCGTCACCTCGATGGCCTCCAGGTACAGCTCCACGCTGTCCAGCCACCGGCCGAAGTCGCCGCCCATCACAAACCTGTCCACCCCCGGCAGCATGGACGCCGCCATTGTTGTTTACGTCCGCGAGTCAGCTGGCGCGCGAACAGCTGGCGCGCGATGACGTCAGCTGGATGACGTCACCCACCAGTTCCCGCCACTGCCGCGCCGCGGCGCCACCGGCTTCCGGCAAAATGGCGGTCGCTCGCCACTTTCGCCGCAGCCACCACGGGGTATCTGTGGCCTACCGACCGGGTCCCTGGAGCACCTGGGTATCCGGCAAACTGCCACCCGCTCCACACCACGTCACTGCCCAGCGTCCGCCACACACTCCGCGCCGCACACGCACCGTTCCGACCACTCGTCCGGCACGCACAGTCCACCGCGCGTCGCCGCCGCTGTTGCACGTCTGAGTTCGAATACTCGTCGCCAGGTGTTGCAGCGTGAACCCGAGGGTCCCCCGCTGTGGCCGATCGCTCCGCTTCCTGTTGTCCCGCCGACAGACTGCTATGGTTTTGGACGTATATTCTTGGTCGTTACAGTAGCACGTACGCTCGCTACGCTGGCCGCTGCCTGACTGCCGCGCGCCGTGCTGGGCCATAGGTGCGCCATCTGCAGCGTCCTAACGGTACTAGGGCTTGTGCGCCAACCGCTAGAGGTCGCGACACGACACCTGTATTTAGTACTTTCATTGACAAACACTTGTCAGGTTCTATATGAGATATTGTCACTTCTAACAAACATATTTGTGTTGCTTTTGTTCCACGGTACTCTGGTTGCAGGGGTAAAAACTAGATCATATCTATTGGAAGTAGTTATATTTGTTTGCGCTTTATTAGGACCTGTGGTCCTGTGGCAGCATTTGGGGTTCGTTCTAACGGATGTTTCTGCTTTTTTACTGTCATATCATTGAAATGTTTTATTTGTGTGTCAGACTCAGATGTTTGTACGGTGATTGAAAACTCAATACATTGTGTTTGTAGGTTATACATGTGTATTATTTTCTCCATTTCGTCTGATCAGTCGTAGCGTTGACGGGGGACTACATTCGATTGTGTTAATGATCATTTCCAGAATGTTTTTTTAAAGTTTGAACCTACTGAAAACATTTATCAGCTTCGAGGTCATCGACAACCTCGAAGCTGCATGCGTGAATGTGGATTCCAAGAGGAATACAAGCAAGGATCTCTCCAAAGAAGATCTATGCAAGATCGAAGACATTGTCAAGAAACACAGCAAGGTGTTCGATGGCGTGGGAATCCTGAAAGATGAAGTCTCCTTCCATGTCGATCCTGAGGTGCCCTCAGTCGCCGCACCCTACCGTCCTGTCCCCCTGGCCTATCAGGAACGTCTTCGTGCTCACCTTAGCGGGCTGCGATCAGAGGGGAACATAGAAGACAGAATGTTCAGTTAATTATCAGGTGAAGAATGTTCCTGGATCTCGAACGTCGTAATCACGGATAAAAAGGAAGCTGGAAGGATCAGAATGAGTATAGATATGAGAGAGCCCAACAAAGTCATTCTAAGGACGCCCCTGCCACGTGACTACAGTCTCCGAGATGCGCCACATGCTGGCAGGCGTCTTCTCGGAGTTGGATATGAGCCATGGGTTCCATGAGCTGGCTCTGGCCAAGGAGTCAAGAGAACTTGGCACCTTCCGCACACATGAAGGCCATCATCAGTTCAAGGTGCTGTTTTTCTGGGCGTCGCCGGCATCCGACATCTTTCACAATCGCATCAGCGCAGCACTGCGTGGACTGAACGGATGTACGTCCATACATGACAACATCCTTGTGTGGGGCAAAACCGCGGACGAGTACGCCGCAAACCTAGACGCGTATCTCCAGCGACTGGAAGAGCGAAGCCTCACCTTGCGGAAGGAGAAATGCACCTTCGGGTCAGAAGAAGTGAACTGGTTTGGCTGGGTCTTCTCGAAGTCAGGCATGCCGGCCGATCCCCGTCAACATCAGAGCAGAGCAGCAGGTCCACCACAAGGTACCGACGATGTACCGACGATACCGACGATGTACGCAGCTTCTTGCAGGCATGCCAGTACAACGCTCGCTTCATGATCAGCTCCGATCAGACATACGCCCAGCTGACAAAGCCCCTTCGAGAGCTCACAAGGAAGCACGCCAGGTTCGTCTGGAGCGAAGTATGTGACCAGACGTACCGATAAATCATGAGAGCGATGACGTGCGAGACAGCCCGGAGACCTTTCGACCCCAAGCTGTCCACAAAACTCGTGACGGACGCGGGACCAGACGGCATCGCTGCAAGCCTGTTCCAGGGAACAAGCAACGGCACATGGACTCCCATCGACCACGCAAGTCGCGCCCTTACACCGTGTGAACAGAGATAATGTCAGTTCAAGAAGGAATCTCTGGATCTGGTGTGGGGTATGAATGTTCATCGACATTACCTGCTGGGAATCCGGTTCAAAACCGTCACAGACCACAAGCCCTTGCTAGCCGTCTACAATGAAAAGAAGCGAGGCAACGCCCGTGTCGAGAGGCACAAAATGAAGACCCAAGAGTTTCAGTTTAAAATGGTGCATCTTCCAGGGAAGGAAAATCCCTGCGACTACGCATCCAGACAACCGATACCCCTCTCGTGTCCCGTGGAGCAGTTAGACGACATGGTCCTGGACTGCGACGACGAGATCTGCATAAGCGCTGTAATATCGGACGACGTACCGGACGCTATCACTATCGACATGGTGCAACAAGCAACAGCACGAGACCTGCAAATTCAGGAGCTGATCAGATGTATCCAGCAGGGATACATCACCCGGGACGCGGATCTCCTTCCCTTCCGCCAGATCTTCAGAGAGGTCAGCTACACCCGAGGGGTGCTTCTCCGTGAAGACAGACTCTACATCCCGGTCTCGGAGCAGGAGTCAGGGGCCGGGAGTTTCCGTCAGCGTGTAGTCGACCTCGCGCATGAAGGACACCAGGGCGCCGGGAAATCCAAGAAGTCCCTTCGATCACGACTCTGGTTTCCCCGTTGGATGCGCTTGTTGATGAGAAGATCGCCAGCAGTCTGGCATGCCAAGCCTCAACGTGCACTCCGACCAGGTACCCCCCGAAGCCGACTACTCTGCCGGATCGGCCATGGCAGAGGGTGGTAGTGGACTTCTGGTGCCCTTTATCCAGCGGAGAACAACTCTTGGTTGTCATCGACGAGTATAGTCGCTATCCAGAGGTCGAAATCACCTCCAGCACAAGCGGTCAAGCGATTATCCCGATACTGGACAGGGTATTCGCCACACACGGGATCCCGAGGCTGTGAAGACGGACGGCGGGCCACCATTCAACGGCCACTACTTCTCCATGTACGCTCCCTGGGCTGGATTGTCACACCACAGGGTGAGCCCACAAGACCCAGAAGCGAACGGTCTGGCCGAGGTCTTCATGCAAACCGTTAAGAAAACGTGACACACGTGTGTCACGTTTTCTTAACGGTTTGCATGAAGACCTCGGCCAGACCGTTCGCTTCTGGGTCTTGTGGGCTCACCCTGTGGTGTGAAAATCCAGCCCAGGGGAAGCATAGAAGGAAAGAATCCCAAACCAAGCAGCAACTCTACAAACGTCTCCGGCAATATCGAGCTACGCCTCACCCAAGTACCGGAAAACCGCCTGCAGAACTGCTCTAGCCGCCCGTACCGTACTCGGCTGCCAACGTTTGGGAGGCCAAAACCTGCAACACCGCTCCATCAGGAGGTGCAAAAGCACGATGCAAGAGCGAAGGCTACGAAGAAGGCGTACAAGGACAACCGCAAGAACGTCCTCGCTCACAACATCCGAACAGGTGACGCAGTCCTTCGCTCGGGTGAAGTTAGTTGCTGGTGGAGGATTGGACAGACCGTCCGGTCCCAGCCACGGCTCTTCGCTGTCGTCGTGCAGCGCCAGTGTGAGGCGCTGCCGTCTGTAGTTGGGCCGCTGGGGCTGGGCGATCCGCTTGCACTTTTGCGAGTCCCTGGCGACCGTAGTTTGCCCGCGCGTGGCGGTGATCTGGGTTTCGCCCGGGTCAGAGGTCGCTGGCGTCGCGGCCGTGCCGGCAGAACGGGCCGGGGCAGGTGGCGCCACCCGCTGAGCGCTCGGATGAGCCACGCAGGAGTCAGGGCGTTACCGGGCCGGCGTGACCACCGGGCGACCGGGGCCAGTGCGTCTGACAGGAGGCGCGGGCGGGACGGCCGGGGCCGCTGGAAGCGAGTGACCGCTGACAGCAAGCTGAGCGAGAGGAGCAGCGGATACTGGCGGTACCATCACCAGCAGTCCCTCGTCGGAATCGTCGAGATAAGACGGAGGCAGCACCGGAGCCGAGGAGTCGTCCAGCTCCAGGTGTGCCGGCTTGACACGGTCCAGTGATACTGTATCGCGACGACCGTATCCTGTATCCTCGATACTGTATCGCCTCGATAGTCACGGTCTTGTCCGTCCGGTCGCACACCTTGAACGGTCCATCGTAGGGGTACCCCAGCGCGCGCAGAAGGCGTCATGCCGCACAAACACGTGCGTGGTATCCTGCAGAGCACGCGGCACGTGCCCGGAGGGAGCTGGCGCGCGCGAAGCGACGCACCGGAAACGGCGCATGTCGGCTCGGAGAGTGGCAGCGTAAGAAGCCGGGTCGGTGAGCGAAGTACTCCCCAGGCAGGCGGAGCGTCGTGCCGTACACGAGTTCGGCCGCGCTGCAGCCGAGATCCGTCTTGAGAGCGACCGGACACCCAGCAGGACGACAGGATGGCGCCTGTCCAGCTAGTGCAGTCTGACGCGCGCAGGGCCGCTAAAGCTGGCTGTGTAATCGCTCTACCATCCCGTTGCTTTGGGGATCGTAGCTCGTTGTTCGGACGCGGTCACAGCCCAGCAGACTCGGCAGCTCCTTCCACAGGCCGGACTCAAACTGCGCGCCGCGGATGTGGCTCGGGACACCGAACTGCGCCACCCAGCCGCTGACAAAAGCCCGGGCGACCGTAGGCATGCGTGTGTCGACCAGCGGGATCGCCTCAGGCCAGCGCGTGTAGCGGTCCACGCAGGTCAACAGGTGAGTGAAACTGGCAGATGGCGGCGGCGGGCCCACGATGTCGACGTGAACGACATCGAACCGGTCGTCCGGAACCGGGAAGGCGCCCACAGGCGTCTTCGTGTGGCGGTGCACCTTGGTGCGATGCCAGGAGATGCAGGTTTGGGACCACCGGCGGATGTCGCGCCGCATACCGGGCCAGACGAAACGTCAGGCGATGAGGTGGTGCGTTGCGAGGACACCCGGG
This sequence comes from Chirona hameri, assembly GCA_036785665.1. Taxonomy (NCBI): domain Eukaryota; kingdom Metazoa; phylum Arthropoda; class Thecostraca; order Balanomorpha; family Balanidae; genus Chirona; species Chirona hameri. The sequence continues at coordinate 40,272 of JAXIVJ010009130.1, forward strand.
TGGGCGAGCCCGTGCAGGAGCCAGAAGACGTGCAGCGGTGGTTGTGGGTGGAGTAGTATGGACAGCGTCTGTGACATGGCAATGGGCGCCAGGTTTCCTCTGCTCCCGACGGCGTGCACCAGAGGTTTCTGGTAGGAGTAGGCCACCAGCTCGCGGCTCTCGACGGAGTGCCAGAAGTGTCGAATGGCGAGGTACAGCGCCAGCAGCTCTCGACGTGAGATCCTACCTCGATCCTACAAACAAATTTTGGCGGACCCCTTCGAATTATATGAAAATCGGTGTTCAGATAGAGCTTCAGGCGTAGATTAACATGGTGAAATCTGTTTCACCCTACATATGACAGTTTGGCATCTAGACGCCAATAGAGTCCGCCAGCGACAGATTCGAATTTTGTCGGACCCCTACGAATTACATGAACATCGGTGTCCAGATAAGAGTTCCAGGCGTAGATTAACATGGTTAAATCCGTTTAACCCTACATATGGTAGTTTGGCATGCCAATAGGTAGTTTGGCATGCCAATGGCGGAATGCCAATAGAGTCCGCCAGCGACAGATTCGAATTTGGCGGACCCCTTTGAATTCCATGAAAATCGGTGTCAAGATAGAGTTTCAAGCGTAGATTAACATGGTAAAAACTTGTTTACCCTAAATATGCTAATTTGGCATCTAGACACCAATAGAGTCCGCCAGCGACAGATTGGAATTTGGGCGGACCCCTTCGCATTCCATGAAAATCGGTGTCCAGATACAGTTTCAGGCGTGGATTAACATGGTCAAATCCGTTTCATCTTGCATTTGATAGTTTGGCGTCTAGATGTCGAACTAAAAACTATGTAGGGTGAAACAGATTTGACCATGTTAATCTACGCCTGAAGTTCTATTCGGACACCGATTTTCAAGGAATTCGAAGGGGTCCGCCAAAATTCGAATCTGTCGCTGGCGGAATCTATATTTGCGCCTAGATGCCAAACTATCATATGTAGGGTGAAACGGAATGAAACATGTTAATCTACGCTTGCAATTCTATCTTGACACCGATTTTCATGGTATTCGAAGGGGTCCGCCAAAATTCGAATTGGTAGATGGCGGAATCTATTGGCGTATAGATGCCAAACTATCATATGTAGGGTGAAAGGGATTTCACTATGTTAATCTACGCCTGAAGTTCTATCTGGACACCAATTTTCAAGGAATTCGAAGGGGTCCGCCGAAATTCGAATATGTCGCTGGCGGACTCTATTGGCGTCTATATGCCAAACTGTCATATGTAGGGCGAAACGAATTTGACCATGTTAATCTACGCCTTAAACTTTATCTGGACACCGATTTTCATGTAATTCAAAGGGGTCCGCTAAAATTAGAATACGTCGCTGGCGTACTCTATTGGCGTCTAGATGCCAAAGTATCATATGTAGGGTGAAACGGATGTCACTATGTGTTAATCTACGCCTGAAGTTCTATCTCGAAACTGATTGTCATGGAATTCGAAGGGGTCCGACAAAATTCGAATCTGTCGCTGGCGGATTTGTCGTTGGCGCTATTGGCGTCTAGATGCCAAATTATCATAATTAGGGTAAACAAGTTTTGACCATGTTAATTTATGCCTGAAACTCTATCTGGACACCGATTTCATTGGAATTCGAAGGGTCCGCTAAAATTCGAATCTGTCGCTGGCGGACTCTATTGGCGTCTAGATGTCAAACTATCATATATAGGGTGAAACGAATTTGACTATGTTAATCTACGCCTAAAACTCTATCTAGACACTGATTTGCATGGTATTCGAAGTGGTCCCTCAAAATTCGAATCTGTCGCTGGCGGACTCTATTGGCGTTTAGATGCCAAACTATCATATGTAGGGTAAAACGGAATTCCCGATGCTATTCTACGCCTGATACTCTATCTGGACATTGTTTTTCATGGAATTCGCAGGGGTCCGCTAAAATTTGAATCTGTCGCTGGCGGAATCTATTGGTATCTAGATGCCAAACTATCATATGTAGAGTGAAACAGATTTAACCATATTAATCTACGCCTGAAGTTCTATTCCGACACCGATTTTCAAGGAATTCGAAGGGGTCCACCAAAATTCGAATCTGTCGCTGGCGGACTCTATTGGCGTCTATATGCCAAACTATCATATGTAGGGTAAAACGGTTTTCAACATGTTAATCTACGTTTGATGCTCTATCTGAACACCAATATTCATGGAATTAGACTATTGGCGTTTTGGTAATTTGGCATATAGATGTCAAATTATCATATGTAGGGTGAAAAAGTTTTGGCCATCTTAATCTACGGCTGAAATTCTATCTGGACACCGATGTTCATGGAATTCGAAGGGGTCCTCCAAAATTAGAATCTGTCGCTGGCGGACTCTATTAGCGTCTAGATGCCAAACTATCATATGTATGGTAAAACGGATTTAACCATGCTAATCTACGCCTGGAGCTCTATCTGGAAGCCGTTTTTCATGGAATTCGAAGGGGTCCCTCAAAATTCGAATCTGTCTAGATGACAGGTTCGAATTTCCTACAAAACTCGAATCTGTCGTTGGCGGGCTCCATTAGCGTCTAGATGACAAACTATCATATGTAAGGTGAAATAAATTTGACCATGTTAATTTACGCCTGAAGCTCTATCTGGACACCGATTTTCATGGAATTCAAAGGTGTCCGCCAAAATTTGAATACGTCGCTGGCAACTCTATTGGCGTCTAGATACCAAACTATCATATGTAGGGTGAAACGGATTTCTTTATGTTAATTTACGCCTAACGTTCTATCTCGACACCGATTGTCATGGAATTCAAAGGGGTTCGACAAAATTCGAATCTGTCGCTGGCGGAATCTATTGGCGTCTAGATGCCAAATTATCATAATTAGGGTAAACAAGTTTTGACCATGTTAATCCACGCCTGAAGTTCTATCTGGACACCAATTTCCAAGGAATTCGAAGGGGTCCACCGAAATTCGAATATGTCGCTGGCGGACTCTATTGGCGTCTATATGCCAAACTGTCATATGTAGGGCGAAACGAATTTGACCATGTTAATCTACGCCTTAAACTTTATCTGGACACCGATTTTCATGTAATTCAAAGGGGTCCGCCAAAATTAGAATACGTCGCTGGCGTACTCTATTGGCGTCTAGATGCCAAACTATCATATGTAAGGTGAAACGGATGTCACTATGTGTTAATCTACGCCTGAAGTTCTATCTCGAAACTGATTGTCATGGAATTCGAAGGGGTCCGACAAAATTCGAATCTGTCGCTGGCGGATTTGTCGTTGGCGCTATTGGCGTCTAGATGCCAAATTATCATATTTAGGGTAAACAAGTTTTGACCATGTTAATTTACGCCTGAAACTCTATCTGGACACCGATTTCATTGGAATTCGAAGGGGTCCGCTAAAATTCGAATCTGTCGCTGGCGGACTCTATTGGTGTCTAGATGCCAAACTATCATATGTAGAGTGAAACAGATTTAACCATATTAATCTACGCCTGAAGTTCTATTCCGACACCGATTTTCAAGGAATTCGAAGGGGTCCACCAAAATTCGAATCTGTCGCTGGCGGACTCTATTGGCGTCTAGATGCCAAACTATCATATGTAGGGTAAAACGGTTTTCAACATGTTAATCTACGTTTGATGCTCTATCTGAACACCAATATTCATGGAATTAGACTCTATTGGCGTTTTGGTAATTTGGCATCTAGATGTCAAATTATCATATGTAGGGTGACAAAGTTTTGGCCATCTTAATCTACGGCTGAAATTCTATCTGGACACCGATGTTCATGGAATTCGAAGGGGTCCTCCAAAATTCGAATCTGTCGCTGGCGGACTCTATTAGCGTCTAGATGCCAAACTATCATATGTATGGTAAAACGGATTTAACCATGCTAATCTACGCCTGGAGCTCTATCTGGAAGCCGTTTTTCATGGAATTCGAAGGGGTCCCTCAAAATTCGAATCTGTCTAGATGACAGGTTCGAATTTCCTACAAAACTCGAATCTGTCGTTGGCGGGCTCTATTAGCGTCTAGATGACAAACTATCATATGTAAGGTGAAATAAATTTGACCATGTTAATTTACGCCTGAAGCTCTATCTGGACACCGATTTTCATGGAATTCAAAGGTGTCCGTCAAAATTTAAATACGTCACTGGCGACTCTATTGTCGTCTGGATGCCAAACTATCATATAGGGTGAAACGAATTTGACCATGTTAATATACGCGTGAAACTCTCTGGACACTGATTTTCATGGAATTCGAAGGGTCCATCAAAATTCGAATCTGTCGCTGGCGACTCTATTGGCGTTTAGATGCTAAACTATCATATGTAGGGGGACACGGATTTCACGATGTTATTCTACGCCTGATACTCTATGTGTACATTTATTTTCATGGAATTCGAAGGAATCTGCAAAAATTCGAATCTGTCTAGATGGCAGGTTTGAATTTCCTCCAAAATTAGAATCTGTCGTTGGCGGGCTCTATTAGCGTCTAGATGACAAACTATCATATGTAAGGTGAAATAAATTTGACCATGTTAATTTACGCCTGAAACTCTATGTGGACACCGATTTTCATGGAATTCGAAGGGGTCCTCCAAAATTCGAATCCTTCGCTGGCGAACTCTATTGGCGTCTAGATGCCAAACTATCATATGTAGGGCGATACGGATTTCACCATGTTAATTTACGCTTGAAACTCTATCTGGACACCGATTTTCATGGAATTCGAAGGGGTCCGCCAACATTCGAATACGTCGCTGGCGACTCTATTGGCGTCTAGATACCAAACTATCATTTGTAGGGTGAAACGGATTTCACTATGTTTGTTTTGTTTGTTGGGGCTTAAGGGCGCGACGACTGCATGGTCAATTTGCGCCCATTAATATTATGTTAATCTACGCCTGACGTGAAACGGATTTCACTATGTTTGTTTTGTTTGTTGGGGCTTAAGGGCGCGACGACTGCATGGTCAATTTGCGCCCATTAATATTATGTTAATCTACGCCTGACGTTCTATCTCGACACCGATTGTCATGGAATTCGAAGAAGTCCAACACAAAATTCGAATCTGTCGCTGGCGGACTCTATTGTCGTCTAGATGCCAAACTATCATATGTAGGGTGAAACGAATTTGACCATGTTAATATACGCCTGAAACTCTATCTGGACACTGATTTTCATGGCATTCGAAGGGGTCCCTCAAAATTCGAATCTGTCGCTGGCGACTCTATTGGCGTTTAGATGCTAAACTATCATATGTAGGGTGAAACGAATTTAACTATGTTAATCTTCGCCTGAAGCTCTATCTGGACACTGATGTTCATGGAATTTGAAGGGGTTCGCCAAAATTCGAATCTGTCGCTGGCGGACTCTATTGGCGTATAGATGGTAAACTATCATATGTAGGGTAAAACGGATTTAACCATGTTTATCTACGCCTGAAGATCTATCTGGGCACCGATTTTCATGGAATTCGAAGGGGTCCGCCAAAATTCGGATATGTCGCTGGCGGACTCTATTGGCGTCTAGATGCCAAACTATCATATGTAGGGTTAAACAGATTTATCTACGTTCATCTACGCTTAAAACTCTATCTGCACACCGATTTTCATGAAAATCGAAGGGGTGCGCCAAAACTCGAATATGTCGCTGGCGAATTCTATTTTTCGTCTAGACGCCAAACTATCATATGTAGGGTGAAAGAGCTTTGACCATGCTGATCTACATGCTCTTGTCTTTCTTTCTGTAGAGTTTTAGATGATTCTAAGTGGTCCGCGAATCTGTCGCAGAATGTGAATGTGAATCTGTTGCTGTCTTCACACACGTGTGAACAGGCCTCTGTCCGGACAAAGTCGGTTTACGGCAGCTATGGCGCACCTGTGACAAACTTTTGTAAATATTTTTGGGCCGCAAACTGGAAACAAACATAGCATACAGGTGAAGTGCAAAGCAAAGCAACCATACATGTGAAGTACATACAAGTGTATATGTATAGTGCCCTGATGTGAAGTTGGGCGCTGGGCCAAGCGGCAACGCGCCCTAACGCAACATTAACAGCCATTCGCGAAGAGCGTGAAGAGCATTGTGGACAGGCCAATACTAGCTTTTGCATTGCATATCTTGGCTTTGTTTTTTGAGGTTTTTTTTTGGGGGGAAAAGTCAAATGGTCTTCTTTTGAACTGATAGGTACCTACTCAAGAACGCAATTGTAATGGAAGAGCGGTGGATAAAATACCTGAACAAATTTCCGACATGCAGGTAAAACATAACTTTGAGGAATTAAAGAATGGCTGTATTACAGCGGAGAAGAAATGTCAAGTTTGACCCAAACCAACGATGGCCAACAGCTGATAATTCCACTGAGTCTACCGCTTGTTTCCACCTTAGGGTTATAGGGCCTTGGTTCCCATTCACCGATCTACTGCACCTCCACTGGTGACGCCTCAACTTAATCAGTTGAGGGCGCTGAACAGCCCCTATAGTGCCGTGTTGTAAAAAAATAGACAAAAGTAACTTGTCTATTTTGACATAGGAAGGTAAATTTTAGCATACATAAGAGGTGTTGTGGACTGTATCATTCATTTTAAATGTATACATTGATGGAATGTTAAATTTTTCTTACATCTTGAGCGCTGGTACACAATGACCGCTATCTACGTTCCCTCGTTATTTTCCACATCTCATTCTATTTTTTCTTTAATTGGTGCTGGCAAGTACATTTTCAGTGTTTTCTTTAGTATGTTACAGGCACATGCAGTATCATTGACTTTTTGACAAGTTTTCTATGCACTAGACGTCTTGTAAATCTAAGCAGTTTCAATATAACAACATATTTTTACGACCAATGGCTGTTCCTTTGACCGCCTTTTCTTGCATCAGTAGCACCAAAATGAAATTGTCCAGTCAATAGCAAATATCACATTTAGTAACTGGATGTCTTCCCCTAGACATTTTGTACTATAACTAATTCTAACGTCAATAATTCATATCTGGCTGCCTGTCGCCTCTCCTGTTGCCAAACTTTGTTTCCATGCCAGCTGACTGAGCCATTCCACACCATGCCAACTGATGAAAAGTATTTTGTCACCATGAATATAGTCCACTAAACCCTATCATGCTCTCACTAAACCTCTGTTCCTGGCAGAGCGCAGGACTTGTATTTGAGACTGAAGGTCGGCCACGACCACAACGTTGTCCCAATGGCGTGTCACCATTACCTTGTTCCCATGACGTCATCATTGGATCTTTATTTTATCCAGTAAACTAACCAGAAACGGCAGCCTTGTTCAGGTCATAGTCTTCATACACAATACACATAGGATTGTGGCGGGTGAACACAGCCAGGAGCAAGCATCTTAGGAATATTTTTGTTCCAACATTGTTAGGTAAGATACATTCTAAATAACATAAAACGTACATAATAGTGTCTTGAAAGATGCATAGTGACCAAATAGTCAAGTTTTCTAACATCTAAAATGCTGTGGGCTTATGGTCAGTTTTGAGTAGAGGCATGTTTAACCAAGCCATTTGTGAGTGCCACATAACCCCGGAGTTACAGCGCCCTAAAATCCCAAAACACACAGCTGAGCCATATGAGTTTGATATATATTTAGCGTGCTCTGCTGCTGCCGTTACAGAGCCGAGAGTCCGTGATTGTCACCAACCGGGGCTCGGCGGGCGGCCGGCCAGCCACCACCACCGGACCAGAGACCCAAGGCCAAACCGGTCAGCAAGATGGAGCAGAAAAAGGCACCCAGACAGGTCAGAGGCTGCTGGTCGCTGAAAAGGGGGAGTAGGGGGGGGGGGCTAAAGAGCAGAAGAAGACACCCCAGATGGGTCAGCTGCTGGTCGCTGAGGGGGAGGGAGTGGTGGTAGAGAAGAGAAGGCACCTATGCAGGTCAGATGCGTGGGTGGGTCACGAGAGTTGAGAGGAAGTTGAGGGGGATAAGGAGCAGAAGAAGGCACCGAGATTGTGGTTTACTATAGTGGGTAGGCTGTAGGTTACTATAGCTGGGGAGGGCGCAAAATCAAAAGAAGATGCTCAGCCGCTCGGCCGCGGAACCCAGGTAAGGAGGGCTGCGATTTTGTGGGTGGGATGTTGCATGGAAGGTATTCTGGGTGGTTGACATGGTGGCTTCGTGTCTATCCACAAGCTTCGCGCAAAATCGTGTCTCATAAAGAGGCCCCGAGGGACTCGTGACGTCATCAAAACCGTAGGTTTTGACAAAGTCAAATACCGGAGGTTTATACTGGGGCAGCCTATTGGTGTAGTGACTTTGTCTGTCTGTCTGTCTGTCTGTTTGTCTGTTTGTTTGTCTGAGGCGTTTGGCCACAGCTCGCTGACGAAAACGCACAGCAACACGCGCGTGGCACCGTCCGATGCGCCAGTTCGGCCCCCAGGTGCCGGTGCCGGTGGCCGGTCGATTGGTGCCACGTGGCACGTGGTACGTGCCGCCCCGTGGGACATTGCAAAATCCATTTGCCCACACGTGCCGCCCACACGTGTGGACGCAGGGCGACCAAATTCGGTGGGCGGGTAGTCCACATGGGTGCGGAAAATCCTTTGCGGTTGCCGACCCCGAGGGGGGCAAACGAAAGCCCCCAGGGGGTAAACCTTTTATCGCGTGGGGGTCCTCGGATTTCGGGAAATTTTGATGTAGCGACACCAAATTTGGTACACCGATAGAGCTCGGCGAGTGACAGTTGATGGTGCCGGTCGGTGCCACGTGGCACGTGCCGCCACGTGGCCATGCAAAATCTGCTTCCTCGTGAAATGATGGCTACGGTTTTGCCCCGGACCCAAACCCGATCCACCGAAATGGGTCCGCACTAGTCAAAACCGTAGGTTTTGACGAAGTCAAATACCAGAGGTTTATACTGGGGCAGCAGCCTATTTGTGTAGTGACTTTGTCTGTCTGTATGTTTGTCTTGTCTGTTTGTTTGTCTGAGGCGTTTGGCCACAGCTCGCTGACGAAGAGGCACAGCAACACGCGCGTGGCACCGTCCGATGCGCCAGTTCGGCCCCCAGGTGCCGGTGCCGGTGGCCGGTCGATTGGTGCCACGTGGAACGTGGTACGTGCCGCCACGTGGGACATTGCAAAATCCATTTGCCCACACGTGCCGCCCACACGTGTGGACGCAGGGCGACCAAATTCGGTGGGCGGGTAGTCCACATGGGTGCGGAAAATCCTTTGCGGTTGCCGACCCCGAGGGGGGCAAACGAAAGCCCCCCAGGGGGTAAACCTTTTATCGCGTGGGGGTCCTCGGATTTCGGGAAATTTTGATGTAGCGACACCAAATTTGGTACACCGATAGAGTTCGGCGAGTGACAGATGATGGTGCCGGTCGCCGCTCGATCGGTGCCACGTGGCACGTGCCGCCACGTGGCCATGCAAAATCTGCTTCCTCGTGAAATGATGGCTACGGTTTTGCCCCGGACCCAAACCCGATCACAAAGATGGGTCCGCACTAGTAATATGGCTTGAAAGACGCGGTTGTTAAGATTTGGGTGACGTTATGCCTTCGTGCTCTCTGTGAATCCCCAGGCTTCCCACGCCCGGTTTACCCTGACCCGTCGTTCGTATCTCTTCCTGCTCAGCCCTAACCTGAAATTCTTGTGTCTCCTGACTTGCGTCTCCTGACACTTGTATATCTCTCCTTGTCAGCAGATTGTCGGCGCCTTACCGGCGGCCGGGAAGACATCCGCGCCGGCCTCTGCGGCGGCGATGTCGGCGGGGGCGGCCTGTGGCGGCGTGGCCCATGCGAACCAGAAGCAGCTGGCGGCGCTGCAGCAGAACGTGGCCGCACTGCAGCAGCTGGAGCAGACGGTCATGGCGCAGATACAGGTACAGGAGACGGGGAGTGGCGCAGAGACAGGCACGGGAGACGGGCAGTGGCGCAGAGATAGGTAAATATGAACCAGGGAGATCGAGGGGAATTTCTGGCCGGGATGGGCATCATCTGATTGTGGATTTCAATCACGGTGGGCTCATACAGTGGTGAATGAGGCCACAGAGAGCTCGTTCGGGACTCTGAGTTGAGCCTGTTTATACATCGTGGATGGTCACATATTCTGAAAGGGTAAACTAGGTCCATGAAATGGGCTGCAGTATAAAACAATAAGATGTATTTGGTACCTTTCGTGGTTCCAGTTCTTACGTTTATTTTCCATAGAAAACTGGAGTGACTGGAATCGAGCTGCTGCGCAGTGCTAGCCATGAGTGCGCTGCCCTGCTTGTCCTGTTTCCTGCAGCTGCTCTTGCCTGTGCTGACCTTCATTGTTGTCCTCCCTGCTCTGGCTTGACCTTGACACTGTGTCTCTCCCCGCAGCTGGAGCAGAAGGCCGGCGGCTGCTCGGCGGCCGGCCAGCTGTTCCACCAGCGTCAGCTGGTGCAGCTGCTGCAGCAGCGCAAACAGCTGCAGCAGCAGATCAAGCAGTTCCAGCAGCAGGTCGAGCACCAGCTGCTGCACACTTCGCCTCTGCCGCCGCCGCCCGGACGCGACGAGCCGCCCCCGCCGCCCGCCAGCCAGCAGGGCGCGGCCCAGGGAGAGGAGATGGCAGGTGAGAAACGGATCAAAACGACCTGAAGTTATTGTCCGATCGCAAAAATAATGGTCTCATTCGATTCCACGCGCCAATTATCTAGCCGCAGCCTTCGCAACCTCTTGTGGCAAATGACCTTGACCCTCAATTGCAAGGTCAATGGCGATCAGACAATAACTTCGAGTCGTTTTGAGCCCCGTTCTTTGATCTTGAAAATGAGGGTCAAGGTAATTTGCCACGAGTGAGGTTGCAAAGGCTGCGGCTAGATATTGACCCGAGAAACCGAATGAGCCCAATATTGTGCGATCTGACAATAACTTCGGGTCGTTTTGAGCCCCGTTCTTTGATCTTGAAAATGAGGGTCAAGGTAATTTTTCACGAGTGAGATTTCGAATGCTGATATTGACCCGAAAAATCGAATGAGGCCATTATTTTGCGATCTGACATAACTTCAGGTCGTTTTGAGCCACCCCTTTATCCTTCAAAGTTCTTTGACCTTGAAAATGATTTTGAAGATGACCTTGAATGTGAAAATGAATGTGATTTTCGTGATCAGCGTGCCCCATTTGACCTGGTCCCACTTTTGAAGCGTATCGCTACTCGACGCTGAATTCGAATCCGAATCCGTCGCTAACTTCACGGACATCCGTCCGCCACGTTCCCCCTAGCAGGGGTGTAGGATCCTATTCAGTTGAGGGGATTCTGCCCCCCCCCCAACTTGGCTTCAGCCCCCCCCCCCCAAGACTTGGACGAGCAAGTGGGTAAAATCCGGGGAGAAATCTGTATTTTTGTGGATTTTGATTGTACTTTAAGCGATTTTCCCCAGCTCAGCCCCCGCCACAAATTTTCTAGAGAAGCTACGCCACTAGGCCCCCCTTGGTTGCGCTCCTGTCCACTGGCCTCGGCCGGGGCAACGTTGAAAACAGTTCTCCACCCATGCTCATTTCTGAAGGAAAGAAGTTCAACCGCTACGGGCCAATTGCCAAGCCAACGTACTGTTCGACTGTTTGGAACCGATACAATATCATTACCTGGCGGATATTCCAAATAACATGACCCATTGGCCTCTATGTGTTGGTTATTCTAGGTTTTATAAGACCAGATTAGTTTTTTTGTAGTTTCGAATTTGTTTGGCTAGGCTTAAATTATTAAACACCAATAGTTAAAATTGTAGTGCAGTCCCCAACATTAACACAACCAACACTACGTTCAAGTGCAGCGTCCCGGTTGCTTGCGCTTATTTGTGAAATCCGCCGGGTAATAAAACATGCGCACGGTTGTTTCTGACAGTGTTTCCAGAGAAGGCTGGTATAGACAACAACCCGAGGGAAGCTGAATCTGAGGACGTCGTCAGACGGATAAAATCTGAACCGGAGGACAGCAACTGTGACAATCGTGAGTGGTGCTTCCTTATGGAAAGGAATACTTTATCATGTGTAGGGGTTATTTTTAAACTGAGATAACAGCTTTGTAGAGACAACTGGAAGCAACTAATAGAAGCTGCCTATGTATGACCCAAAAGCATAACTCAGCC
>JAXIVJ010009131.1:0-52367 GCA_036785665.1 Chirona hameri
AATTTCATTGGAATTTTGTGAGAAGACGTAGAATTGATGCAGCAAAAGCTACTAACAGTTTGACGTTGATTTCTATCATAATTTCCAAGTTATTGAGAAAATCCGGGAGGGGGGGGGGGATTCTGCCCAGCGGGGCGCGGGTTAAGTGTCACCGGGGCTGCTTAAATTGCATCAGGTGCGCTGTTTTGTCTATCATTGAAAGAAATGGATATATACAAACTTCAAATTCAATCACTCGAGAAAAAAACACTTCTGTTTTCATGAAGTTTTCTCCCAAGATAATTGTTGTTCACGTTCAGTGCAGGAAACGCGCGGGGCATACTTGTATTGAATGCCCCTCCCAGATTCCTGGGGGGGGGGATTTCCCCTGATGCCCCCCCCTCCCTGGATCCGGCAGTGCCAGCAATTACCGCCAAGGAGAGCCTCTGCCAGATACTTAATATAATTCATTTTCACATTTTTCAAATTTGTATAAGCAATTGCGAAAGTTGTGTCATGCCGCGAAGCGGCGCAAAGTTTTCCGGTTTTTGACTGTGGTTAGCTGGATTTTGACTGCAGCGAAGACAACTTTTTACGATTTTACGATAAATTGAGAACGCGCGGGGGGGGGGGGGGGGGGGAGGGGCATGATTGTATTGAATCCCCCCCCCCAATTCCTGTTGGGGGGGGGGATTTTCCTCTGATGCCCCCCCCCCTGGATCCACCAGTGCCAACAATTATCACCTTTTTAAACTCCCCCCACACCTCCATTGGCCGGTTTTTGTCTCGACTGGGGGGGGGGGGGGGGCAGGAACCGCAGGAGGGCAGAAGGCAGGAGACGGGACTGGGGGGGGGGGGGGGGGGTTGCCCTCGCAGTTAACATGTTAGACGAGTCCCTGGTACCTACAACCAGACTGGTTATTGATTCAACTTTTTTGGAACGATTCAATCCTGATTCATTTTGGAATCTGAATGATTCAATCACCGTTCGATTCACGGATACAATTTTGAGAATTGATTCCTTCTGATTCAAAGAATCAAAACAAATATTTGAATCTATTCACGTTTGATTCAACATTTAAATATATTAGGTGAATTTATGTAAAAAAAAAAATGGAAACATGCATATATATAATCATTAAAACATTGTTACAGCAATAGTATTTCAGTATAAATGAATGTAGCCACTGGGACTGCATGTATTTGCACAATTTACCAGTGTACTTGAATCGTTAAGTCTTTTGATTCAATCAGCCTTGATTTGATGCGGGTTTTGATTCAATCATGATTCATGAATCAAAAGATCTGGTGAATCAATTGTTTTGATTCAATGAATTTTGATTGAACGATTCCAATCGATTCAATCAGTGTTGAATCAATAACCAGTCTGCCTACAACTAAAAAATGTTGGGAATGAGGGCCAAAAAGTTGGACCTGATCTGAGGTGAAAAGGTTGCTCCTTGTAGTAAGTTGTTATGGGGGGAATTTAAGTTGTAAATGAGTCTTAAGGTGGTGAAAGTATTATTCCTCTTTTAGAAGTGCTGCCTATAAATCACTGTGGATATCATGCAGAACTAAGGGTGAAAAGTTTGTAAGGATCTACCCCGTCCGGCGTGCCCCTCCCCGGCGGCGGATTCCATATATATCCCGGCGACGGATCCCATATATATCCCGGCGGCGGATCCCATATATATCCCGGCGGCGGATCCCATATATATCCCGGCGGCGGATCCCATATATATCCCGGCGGCGGATCCCATATATATCCCGGTGGCGGATCCCATATATATCCCGGCGGTGGATCCCATATATATATCCCGGCGACGGATCCCATATATATCCCGGCGGCGGATCCCATATATATCCCGGCGGCGGATCCCATATATATCCCGGCGGCGGATCCCATATATATCCCGGCGGCGGATCCCATATATATCCCGGCGGCGGATCCCATATATATCCCGGCGGCGGATCCCATATATATCCCGGCGACGGATCCCATATATATATCCCGGCGGCGGATCCCATATATATCCCGGCGGCGGATCCCATATATATATATATATATCCCGGCGACGGATCCCATATATATCCCGGCGACGGATCCCATATATATCCCGGCGACGGATCCCATATATATCCCGGCGGCGGATCCCATATATATCCCGGCGACGGATCCCATATATATCCCGGCGACGGATCCCATATATATCCCGCCGGCGGCGGATCTCATATATATCCCGGTGGCGGATCCCATATATATCCCGGCGGCGGATCCCATATATATCCCGGCGACGGATCCCATATATATCCCGGCGGCGGATCCCATATATATCCCGGCGGCGGATCCCATATATATCCCGGCGGCGGATCCCATATATATCCCGGCGGCGGATCCCATATATATCCCGGCGGCGGATCCCATATATATCCCGGCGGCGGATCCCATATATATATCCCGGCGACAGATCCCATATATCCCGGCGACGGATCCCATATATAACAAAACGCATCGCAGCCGTCATCGTCCCTAGTCCTACACCTCTCTTGTAGGCGCCCCCCCCCCCCCCCCCCCCCTATAGCAGCGATATTCTGCTGGCGATTGGCGACAAAATTGTAGGCGATTACGGCACTCTTCAATCTTCATGGCTTGTAACGTCTTGGTGTAACCTCTCTTGTAGGCGTCCCCCCCCCCCTATAGCAGCGATATTCTGCTGGCGATTGGCGACAAAATTGTAGGCGATTACGGCACTCTCCAATCTTCATGGCTTGTAACGTCTTGGTGTAACCTCTCTTGTAGGCGTCCCCCCCCCCCCCTATAGCAGCGATATTCTGTTGGCGATTGGCGAAAAAATTGTAGGCGATTACGGCACTCTCCAATCTTCATGGCTTGTAACGTCTTGGTGTAACCTCTCTTGTAGGCGTCCCCCCCCCCTATAGCAGCGATATTCTGCTGGCGATTGGCGACAAAATTGTAGGCGATTACGGCACTCTTCAATCTTCATGGCTTGTAACGTCTTGGTGTAACCTCTCTTGTAGGCGTACTCCCCCCCCCCCCTATAGCAGCGATATTCTGCTGGCGATTGGCGACAAAATTGTAGGCGATTACGGCACTCTTCAATCTTCATGGCTTGTAACGTCTTGGTGTAACCTCTCTTGTAGGCGTACTCCCCCCCCCCCCCCCTATAGCAGCGATATTCTGCTGGCGATTGGCGACAAAATTGTAGGCGATTACGGCACTCTTCAATCTTCATGGCTTGTAACGTCTTGGTGTAACCTCTCTTGTAGGCGTCCCCCCCCCCCCCTAGAGCAGCGATATTCTGCTGGCGATTGGCGACAAAATTGTAGGCGATTACGGCACTCTCCAATCTTCATGGCTTGTAACGTCTTGCTCATAGTATGGCATAAAGGCACAACACTGACATAGGTACATGGAATAAATGCGCCCTGGCCACAGCAGTGATTTCAGAACGACATAATTTCACATCCAGGACAAAACACAACATATACTTTGCCAAGAGTGATGGAAACTTTACAGTTGCCAGAGACAGGCAAACCCGCACGGGATCGTTTCAGAAATGAGAAAGACTTCTATTTGGGAAACATACAGGCTAGCGCGGAAGTTGCCCAGTTTAACCGCTAAGGAGAAGTGTAAGGAGTCTTACCCAAGAAGGTGTGTTATCCCACTCTACCCTACCAAGTGTTGCGTGCGCTGTGCTATAGCGGCACCGCTCGACACCTACGTACTTATAAGTACTTAGCACTGCACAGGCTTATGCAATACACTGATTCGCGCATGCAAATTTGTAACCAAAGTAACGCGCTGCATATTTATACGAAGCCGGGAAACATGATACAACGTTTTATGACAGGACCAGCATCTCTCTGACAATATCTTCCCAGTCCTGCGCGAAGCTCCAGTCGAGTGAAAAGCCGCGACACGCTCCAATGACACCGTCTCTCTCCGAGCGGCCCGCGCGCCACCGTGGCCATTCCCGCGGTCCGGCCCGGTCCGCCCCGGTCCGCCGGGTCACGGTCTCGGCCTGGTCACACCGGCCGCCGCCGAAGCGCCGTTTCACAACATCTCGGTGCCACCGTACCGATCTGCAGGCCGGCGCGGTGCCGCGGCGGTCACACCCGGCGTGCGAGCGGCCACACCCGCGCCCGGCCGGAGGGGACGCGCCCAGACGGTCACAACGCAACCTGGCCGCAACGCCGCGCCTTCTGTTGCTACAGGGCATACGAGTTGAGCATACATATAGACCTTGTGGATGGATCGATAAAAAAACGATATTAGCGTTTCAGCGTTTTGCGGAGTTCCTCACATACCGTCTTGGCGCCGACACGCTGATAATCAGAAAAGCGTTATAAGTGACTGGAGCGAAAGAAGGCACAAGGCATGCATGCCGGCTACTGCGAGGTTTGCATCACCTGGACCGGTATGAATTGCATATAATTATAGACCTTGGTTGAACATACAATGTCACAGTTAGATAAACATCGCATGACTGAGTTTGATTACCCGGATTTAATTTACATGACTACTGGTATGACATCAGTATCAAAGTTACAAAAACCGGAGAAAACAGTACTGAACGTACCAGATCCAGTTGCCTGTATCTGACCAGCATCATATTATCGTCATGGAACAGTGAAATACGTGCATTATTGCATTAATGTAATGTTAATCCGCAGCAATGAGAACAATGTCCGAATGAAAAGATCGAGAGATTGATTTATGGATTAGGTAGGACACACATATATAGATTATGTAAGCCTTTCATTTTCCCATCATTTTCCTAATAATGGAAAAGCACGCTTATACTGAAACACCTTATCTAATAATATATATATATATATATATATATATATATATATATATATATATATATATATATATATATATATATATATATATATATATATATATATATATATATATATATATATATATATATATATATTAATTTAAGTACCTATTTTATATAACCTCATAATATTCCCTCTGCCATTTGGTGATCAATACCGATTCAACCCGAAATTTCTTTCAGTTGTGTCATAGTCGCACCCAGGGGTGTCGCCACCGAGGGGGGTTGGGGGCCGGGCCCTCTAGGATCACTCCGCCCTCTCCCCCAGATTAGCAGGTTTTTAACATTAGCTCTATGGGAATTGGGGGCAAACACTAGGCTGCCCCCCCCCCCCCCCTACACACACACTCAAAGTTGTGTGGCGACGCCCTTAGTCACGCATATTCATTGAAACAACTAACCAGGTAACGCATATTCATTGACACAACCAACCAGAGTACCTACCTATCAAATTACGTAAAACGAATATTCCATGTAATATTGCAGTCAGTGACCAACAATGTAAATGTTAATGGAAATAATAGGAAACGATTCAACATAGTTACGGACTACGGTGTTTGGAAAGTCCCCATCCTTTCGTCGAAATTACACAAAACGGCGCAGATAGCAGAAAACGTATAGCCAGAACGGCCATACAACAAAAACAGACCAGCAAAAATGATAACTATATGCAGGCAATATTTAAGAGCGGGTTATACACAACGCACATTCGCACTCAGTTTGTCTTGCGCTTTGTCGGGAAGCATTCCTCTAGAGTCGATTCGTTAACAAGGCTGAACAGATCTTGTATCCCTCGCGCTCTCGCCATCTCTCCCTGGCACAACTCTCCTGCGAGCCGATAGTTCCTTTGTCTCGACATCGGGCCGTGCTGGGCCCGCCAAGGCCAGGACTAGGACCAGAAAACCCCCATCATCCGGCTGAAAGGCGACATCCATCAGCATCGCACGCAGACTATTTTAATACCCGCTGAGGCTAAGCGTTTACATAGCCGCGGTTACGAGACGAAAAAGTTTTTTCTTCTTCATTTGATTTGTATGATTACAAGAATCCATCGGGAAAGTTGTTGATGACGTGATGTTTCAAAACGTTCATCATGGAACTATTTTTGTTTTGGGCTTTGTCAAACATTTTCATACATTGGCATAGGTAAGAACATAGGTAAGAGATAAGTGAGAACATGAACATGATAGCTTGCATTAATATACCTAAGCACAAAATCAGTAAGCATACTTATAGAAATACACGTATTGTAACATGTTGATGAGATGACAAAATACACATTTCGTTGTTCCAAAGCTCTAACCGCGAAAGTGTATATTGCAAGTTTTCGAGATAGTAACGATTGAACTTTCCCGTGCATGTGTAGTCTATGATACTGTGCACTTCCACAGTACATTATCTCCGTAACGGTGCATCGTAGCGCTTTCGGGATTGTTTCATAGAAAAGAGCGTCGTTTATTTGTATAAGTGAGCAGAAAATCTCAATTTCGAAAGTAATGCATTTTCGCGGTTAGAGCTTTGGAGCGACGATTTGTGTCGGTTGGTTGCATTAAAAACGCAGTTGCACTAGCAAACGGTCCTGATGGAAACAACAAATACCCATGTCATAGTCTCTCAGCCAGCATCTAGGTTAAAAGGGAGCCTAGGAGCAGTGACAAAAAGGTGGTAATTGGATATGGCGTTAGATTGGGTCTTCCACGTGACCTATCACAAGGTTAATCACATTGTATCGCCCAAACTAATTGTCCTGTTTCTTATCCTAACGTCCGATGTAATGGATGCCCAAAACATGGCTGAAAACAAAGTCTCAAATATTTACATCCCTCTTCTTTCGTAGACGGGAAGCGTTTCGGAGTCCATGATCGGGTGTTTTCCCTCCACTATTGGAAGCGCGACATATCTGTTCAACGTTGAATACCTCTCGTTGAATTACCTCTCAACAAATCGCATTCACTAAATACGTCGTCGTAGGGGGACAAGTTAATCCGCCAAACCGTCACGGTTTTCTGAAATGTGTATTGATTGATTATGGGAAAACGGTTCAGATAAATGTTTCATGTGTGCATTGTAATGTATTGAATAACGGTATGTTGAAAATTAATGGGGAAAACATACATTTTATTAAAATGAGTCGAGAACACTAATAGGTTGTCGTCCGGGGGCCGACTAAACTGCCGATTTCAATGCATTTCTTCAAATGCTTGTTGATTGTTCATAGAAATTTGGTACATATTCGCAAAAGATAGAGTGCAGGAAACATATTACATACCTTCATGATACATAACAATGCGTTGGTGCAGGCTAATTTGAGCTCGGACAGTGAATTCGTTAGCAAGTACCGACTTGCTGAGTACCGACCGTTATAAGCGTAGAACGCTTATCAACTTTAACTTGAAATATCTTCGGTAGGAATGTTTATATCCAAAATATGATCCATTTACAATATATTTTGGTCTCGTCTGTCGATTTCAAGTAATAACTCCATTTTTTTTAGGAAAAGGTGAATATTTTCCTTGAAGGGCCTCTTGTGTTTTGCTGGGACGTAAATAAATTAGTTGATATTTTACAAAGTCGTGTTAAGCTGATTCATTCACGCAACATGCTTTAGGAAGGTATGTGTGCCTACTGCCTACCATTGACGTCACCAGGATCTTAAGGTTGGGTGGAAGCGAATCTGTCATACATTAATAACTACCTAAAAAAGCTACGAAAAGGTAAGGGAACTATAATTGACCAAAACATGCACATTTGGCTTTAAAGGGACTATCCCACCTTAACATTATATTTGAGTTGTGATAGCCATTTTTATGGCTAGACATTGAAATTAAATATGGTAGAAGTTAAAACAACCACAATGATCTAATCAAAAAGATATTCGAGTTTGATTTTGACATCTGTAAAAAAATAAGGCCCATGTGTATTTTAATATGGCCTCTAAACCGACAGCGTCGTCTCTTTACCCAACTGGTAATGATAGTCGACTTGTTTTAAGGTCAGCCTTGGAATATTTTCATCTTTCATTTCTCGATCCCCGGGTGGTTTGCAATCTAAGCCAATCTAGACACCGGGTGGTTTGCTTTTTCTGCGCAATAGATGTCGACAAAAATTGTGCCGTATATTTGGCAGCACAAAGGATTACCCTGTTATTTATAAAAATTATATGACGTCACTAACCCAACTTGCCGCTTAAAACTAAAAGTTGAATATCTTCCAAGATAAACATTTTTTTTCGAGAAAAAAAATCCCGAACATGTTCAGCTGACCTCGCCTGACATGTAGACATACAATTAAGTGTGATTCGACAACTTTCACAAAGGTGGGACAGTCCCTTTAAGGCGAACCTGTAGACTTCATCAACCTACTCCATTTTTGCAGACCCTAAAACCAATTCGTATCTGTATCGATCTGAGGAGGGTCACAAGTAAAAGGAGTTTTGGGGGGAGGCAAGTTGCCTCGCCTTCCACCCTCCCACCTCCCCCCCCCCTCGTGGCGACGTCTATGTTGCATATAGCTGAAATTCCCTCAGCATAAATACAATAAGGGAAGGAATTATTTCCGTATTAGCGATACAAATATAAATTATATATCGGAAGAAATTGTGAGATTTTGACATTCTGACAAATATAAATTCTATATCGGAAGAAATTGTGAGATTTTGAAATTCTGAAGCTTTTGAAATGAAGAATTCTGAGGAAAACATGTTTGTCGTACATATCAATTAGACAACCAGTGGCGGTGGATAAGGGGGGCAGGGGCAGCTTCCCCCCCCCCCACACACACTCAAGAAGTTGGGGGGGGGGGGGGCAAACATGAGTTTGCTCCCCCCCATACATTTCTAAAAGGGCCTTCCAAGAAGCTGAGCAAGGGCCCCGAGGTGCTTCCAGCCTGCCTGAGGGGCCCCTAAGGCCAACAGAAGGCCCTCAGTCGCCCCGAGGGGCCCTCGGTAGGCCTGCAGAGACCCTGGAAAGGCCTGAGACTTCAACATGGGCCTGTCAGACGTTTTTTGCGACCATACGAGGCACTGCAAATTATAGTGTCGTAAATCCGAGGAGATACCATTTCGCGCCATTTTTTTTCCTTGGGGGGTCTTTGGCTGTGGGGGGGGGGGGGGGCTTTGGCCGAGAGGCCCTGGGTTTCTTTGCCCCCCCCCCATCCGAAAATACCTTCCGCCGCCACTGTAGGCATCTATAAAATATAGAAAGTGCAACTTCCCATGATTTCCGTCGCCCATCATTTGTCTTCAGGTGTTTGTACACAATATGGACCTGCCCCGCACCAAGCGACTCGCTTTTGGTAACAGAGAACCACCTCCCCTGCTCCACCGACCCAGCGACCCCTCCCGGGGCCAGATGGCGCGAGGCACGTGCATTCCCGCCCTCCATTTTCGAACCAGACCTCAGGTCTCCCAACCGTCTTCCCGTCTCCCATATTCGCCACTCTCCCCCGGTTTCAATGACCCCGCGTCCAACGCCGGCACACGCATACGCAGAGCGAGGTCACCGCCGCGGGCGGGGCCGTTGTCCGGCCGCCAAAAATAGTTCCGTCTAATTGCCGGCGGTGGGGCGGCGCGGGGCGGGGAGGGAGGCGACGGCGGGTACCTGCCGGCTCGCCGCACCGCGCAATTCACAGGTAGCTGGGCCAGCCAGGTGTGTGGACGTCGCGCAGGGGCAGTGTGTGAGCGAGTGAGTCGTCGGCCGGACTTGCCTTCTGTACAGGTCAGTCCCGTGTCCCGACACCCAGGACGGGCTGGATCGTTGGATGGCAGAGGGGCGGTCAGGTGTGGGAAAAGGGTTTGAGTGGGTGTTGGTGCAAGATTCCAGGGCAGGTTATCTGGTTAACAGATTATACAGGGAGTGAGAGATAATTCCGAGCAGTGTCAGCAAATGGGACAGTGTTTGAAGGGAATGTTTAACCTTTGTATTGGTTTTGAACTGAGATATCTTTGGTCGTTATTGGAATTTCGAAAATACCAAGGTCATTTTCCCAAAAACTTAGCCGTTTTTAAGCAATTTAATCTATTGTTTTCAAAATGGGGTCTAGGCTAGTGCCGCTGCTGATTGGCTGACAGACAGTCCCAGTTGCTACATTCATTTATATTGAAATATTATTGCTGTAACAATGTTTTAATGATCATATATATGTGTGTTTCCATTTTTATTGATTTTACAGAAACTCAACATATAATATTTAAATGTTGAATCAAACGTGAATTGACAATAGCGTATTCTTTGAATCAGACATAATGAATTCTCAAAAAAAATATCCATGAATCGAACGGTGATTGTGAATCATTCACATTCAGGTTCCAAAATTAATCAGGATTGAATCGTTCCAAAAAAAGATGAATCAATAACCAGTCGGGTATGGAGCCCACTATTTGCTCAGCTCTGTTCTAGGCGGTCTCCTCACCTCTTCATTGGGGAGTTACGCGGTCTGTTGAGCGGACAAACAGATACAGTCAACATACAAGTATCTTCAGTAATCCTAATGGGATAATGGGGGGATAATGGGACATAGGATAGGACTAATCCGCTTATAGTGAAATGGTCCTTGCGACACTAGCAATGTGTCAATACCTTTGGAGTGGAAACAATCGATGGATTTATTTTTTCGTTGGTAGGTACTTATTAATTTTTGGAGATTTGTATAGTTCTAAGGTGGCGAAAACTGTGTGCGGTTAATCATGATGATGGTAATTGATAAAATAACCGTTAAATAACCGTTAACTTCATAATAAGTAAGAAAATAAATAAATTAAGGCCGAAATTATATTATTGGACATTTCGCTATTGAAGCTTCGTCAGCAATGAACAATGATAATACCGACAAGACAAAATATAGCAAGGCACAGTGCAGAACAACAATCACACGCGTTGATTCACAGGCCACCGACACAGGCTAACCTGCTAGTTGTATAGAAACACAGGCTAACCTGCTTTTTCACAGGCTAACCTGCTACATATTTCGATATGTTTATAGTGCAAATATGACGAAGTCATCTTTGCACTATATAATTCAGCCCATGCGTTATGTGATGGCCAAAATGAACAACGAAGCAGAAATTTATGTTCAAGAAATATTCGCACTTACGGCGAAAATCCCGAACGTTTTTCTTAATCCGGAAAGCTTTGGCGTTCCAGTCTACATGTGCGATGTCCCAGCTGAAAGCGACCGGTGTTCCATTTAGGTACGATCAACGTGATATTTTCCACAATTATCATCATATCACACACAAAATACTGTCGACGAAGTGCTTCTTGCATACCGAAGAAATCCTGCAAAGGAAATGAATGTTAGATAGTCGATCATCTTATAACCTTGTATCACATATTATGCACAATGAACGCTAATCGTGATGATCAAAACGATAACTAATGAATTTGATCTGCTTCGCTGCACCAGAGCTATGGTCTGACGGAACTGACTTCACTTTCATTTACTGTCGAATCCATGTAAGCATTTAACAAACACTGCGCGCAGAAGGTCGCTGCAAACGATCCTCTTATCCCTTTCATCGAAGCGCCTTTCCCTTTTACTCATTGTTGTCCACAATAAAAGGCGCATGCACACTAATAAAGATCCCGCCCGCGTCACGGCAGAGCTTGCAGTCTGAGATCAGAGTCTCCACCATGAGTCCTGCTCGTGATTCTGACTGCCGGGCCCGTTCTCACGCCGTGAGATGACGGACCAGCGCTCCCCTCTGCACCCCGCCGGCCGACAGAGCTGGCGGCCAGTGCCAGCCGGTACCCGGCTCCGTGCAGACTATGTTTTACCACCCCTCGGCCGGACAGTGGCCTTCCCTGCAGGATATTCCTGCCTCTCGCAGGCCTGGGCTGTCTCACACAGCGCGACAATGGAGGATGCGCACCGCCCAGATTCTGTTTGGCGGTCGGCATTCGTCCGGCTTCAGAAATCGATGCCGGCGGGGATATGTGTCAGTTTGACTGAACTAGCTTCGGTCTGAGGCGGAGCCAGCTCTGGTCTAGGGCAGATGAGAAGCCCCGCCCTTGTGATTGCGAAGGCGCGTTCAACTTATGGCGCAGTGCCTGTCCTTCAACATTTTACATAACCTTTCTAACAATATAACTCAACATCAGCTATGCCTACGATACTGAAGCGAGGCTGCCAAACAGTTTGAATGATTCCAAACTGCATGCAACTACTGACTCGTGTGTTGTTACGCCATGAAACGTTATCGAACACAACATGACCTATGTAACATTATATGCAAGGTTAGGGCTCTGTTATATCCGAGGCGCGAGACGCTCTCTTTGTTCCCCTTTTATAAATCAAGACTTGTTTAGTTTTACAAGCAGAATACAAATCATTGTACAAGCAGATAACACGAACGACATTTTTACACTAAAAATAAATATATCATATATTATTGCAAAGAGGCAAAAGTGGTCTAAAAGCAGATAAACTACTGTAACGGATATTCATTGAGATTGTGCTCTGTGAACTCGATTTTCAATTTTATATACATTGACAGTTAACATTTCATACTTATGATACCCTTTTTTCTTCATAGGCAGGTTTCTGGTTTCTATACAACTAAGCTGCCCGGCTGAACTGGAGCCTGTTGATAAGTCCTTTGTGATGAGTGCGAGCAGCCAGCGAGGTGCCGGGGAGGAGGGAGCCTGGCAGCGGCCGGAGCGGCGGAGCGGCGGAGCGCGCGGCGCCCCGGGTGCCCGGAACGGAGGAGGCTCGCTCTCTCGCGTGCAGCGGTGATTAGCATTTTATCGCTGCGCGCTGCAGGCCGGGGTTCAGGGGCGGCGCGGCCCGGCTCGGCGCGGCTCCGTCTCTGGAGCTCCGGGCGGCACGTGATACACTGCTACATGTCTGCAGTACTGCAGCTCTATCGGTGCATCAAGAGCAGCCAGACGCAGGCGCTGGGCGTCCTTTTAAGTCATGGTGCAGCGAACGCACACTTCCAAGAAGGACTTGGTACTTTTAAATTCGGCATTACGTGTCCTGAGTATGCTAACGCATCGGTAATAAAAGGCGAAGATTTCCCTCTGCGGCCTGGGTCCAATTTCCCGCAGTACGCTTCTCTAAATACGATGACGCGCCTGACCACTTTCACTCTGTGCCAATCGCTCTCTGCGACCTTGTTTTAACGGAAGCATGGAGCGGATACCGAATCTGAAATTTAACAGTGCGTAACCCTCAGAATCACTTGAGGAATCGAGAGCTGGACGATATCGCGACTGATCTGAGGTCATCTTGGAGAGGACATTCGCCGAACTCCAGCTCTGTAGCCGAGCGGTCGGGGTATGCATGCAGAGGCTCAGGACACAGATCCGCTGCAATTTGCATAGCCGAGAAGTCGCCGAGCGTGAGTGGTGCACCGATGCCGTGATTGATAGGTGGCAAAGGGGCTGTCAGGGTCGACCGAGCGCCTCCGAATGACTGCATACGATCATCACACGGCAGTGCCGGCAGTGCCGGCGGCTGTCCACAGCCTTGGAACGCGCCGCGCGCCGCTCTCAGGCCCCTCCACCTGGAGACCGGAGGCGGGGGGGGGGGGGGGGGGGGGCTCCTCCTTCATCCATATATTACCGCCGCTCCCGAGATGCATACCGCGCCAACGGCCTTGTTTTTCCGCTCTCAAAGTCACCTGTTGGTGATGTTTTTTGTATGTCTTATTGCGAGGACAGCCTTCAGCTGTATGGTGTTTTGGGTGTGGCCGTGGAAGCTCAGGAAAACGTTGTGACACACAGATATCGGGTGTGTCTGCTGTCAAAGAGCCCCGGGCGGGCCCTAACCGGGAGAGAAGGGCTGCTCGCCGTACGGGTACGACATGACGGATGACCGGGCTTTCCGGATCCGCCTACGTCATCCTGCTCTAAAGAGGCATCATATGACGTCATCCCGCTATGAAGAGGCATCAGATGCCGTCATCCCGCTATGAAGAGGCATCAGATGCCGTCATCCCGCTTTAAAGAGACATCAGATGACGTCATCCCGCTATGAAGAGGCATCAGATGACGCGACCAGCAAACAGACGTGAGGAGGCACGAGTTCAGGATGTGGCCAGTTTCTCTGAAACGCCAACTTTCGAGTGGCATTGCATCAACCACTCCACCCGTCTCTCATTTTCCGACCTGTGCCCACCAGCCAGGCCATGGCAGGGCGCACTGCACAGTGTACACACCCACCAACCAGGCCTGTTATGAGCAGAAACAGGAACTTCCTGACACGTCTCTCGGTTTCCGAACCTGTCGGTAACTAACCTACAACCGTGACGGGGCGAACAGGAAGTCGCCGAGGGATCGCCGCTTTCCGACCTGTCCGCGCACCGAACAGGAAGTCTCTCCGAAGTATTCCTCCGCTTTCCGCCCCGTCGCAGATCGCCAGCTGCCAACCCGGCAGGAAGCTTCGCCTGCCGCCGTGAAGGATCGCAAACGGCCGCGCCTATTAGCGGCGTCCGGTGCGTGGCGTTCCCGGCGCAGAGTGGAGTTCCCGCCGCGACGAGGCGCGGTCCGGCGCGTCGCGTCGCGTGAAGCCATCACCAACGCTCTCACCGCGCGCGGACGGCGCGGCATCCGGCAGCGCAAGGTTAGCCGCGGCGCGGCGCGGCGAGCTGCGATCGGCGCCGCGCCGCGCCGCGCCCGCCGTCCATGCGTCAAGGTTAGCCGCGCGGCCGGCTAATGTGCGCCGTAATTGCCAAGACCGGCGGCGGGCATTCCTGGGCGGTGCCAGGCCCGGCCAAGTCATTCGGCGGGCTCGATTAGAGCCGCCGCCGGCGTCGCGCCGTCGCGTCGCGGGGGACCGGCGGACAATGGAGAGCATAACGTCGTGCTGAGGACCGCAGGATCGACTGGGCGGGGCCCGGTGATGCACTGCGCCAGGGGACGTGGGAAGTACGGGCAGCGATCTGGGGTAAACCCGCGCTCCGCTGATGCCATTAGTGTATTCACCAGGTCGGCGGATAGCACGGACTGGCCACGCAGTAAGAGGGTGAGGTGAGAGGTTGAGCGTACCTTAGCCCTGAGCTCAGCCCATTGTGAGCGGACCGGACGTGTTTGTTCGAAGACGGGGCCGGGCTAATGCGCCGGTCAGACACGTTGTCCGGAGTGTCCCGCGCCACATGTGACGATAAGTCACACAGGACGGTGTTGCGAAAGAGGCACTGCGCAGTGTGTTGCCAGCCTGCCACAAGGCGTGACTTTCCTATTTGGTCACGCAAGATCGAGTAAAAAGATGTGCTTAGGTCATGTTGAGAAACGTCATATATTGTTTACTTTCTTGTGGATTAGTCCATTACGCAAATGGTAAATCCGTGACATCAGCTCGGTGACAGGATCATGGTAAAATTGCGCTTACATAGACCATTCCTATTAAACGCCTTCATGGACACGGCCTTTATCTGACCTTTACCGGAGCGAGCCCGTGACATTTTTGTTATGCATTACTCGACCGCACACGCCTGACTATATTGGCGTGAAAGTCGCACTTCCTGCTCTCTCTGGAGCCGCCGCGCTGGACCGGATCGCTTCCGTTTTCTCCCGCCCAGCAGCCACAGCGTCTAAGGACACTGAATAAGCTCTGAGACTTCAGTGGGGCAGTGGGACATAGCGCATCATTGCAACTATTGATTTGGAGTGGAAGTGTCGGCTCAGGAGTACCAATACCTTGGGCCATTTGCCCCGTGCTGGAGCCACTCTGATTTCGGCTATCGTCACATGACGCAGTGCCGTGTTCCCTGCGTTGTTTCTGTCAATGTTGCTTCAGGACCAGCCCAGGTGATTCCTCCAGTTTCAACCTGAGCTGGCTCAAGTTCATGTCAGAACACCCCGAACACTTTCGATCTGATGGAATCCAAGCCTAAACTGGCTCAAACCACACCGGCTGGTTTGGATGCCCGCAGGGAGGTGAAGCACCTATCAGAGTTGATTGCAGCCCTGCAAGCCGTACAGGCCGTACGAGATAGATGCAAACAACTGCTGCGTGAACGCCAGCAGAAAGAGATGGAGAGAGCGAGGGAGAGGAGAAGAAAGATGAGAGGAGAGGTCGCGCTGGCGAGGCTGATGCTCAATTCGTAGTAAAATGAGGTCGCGGCCATTGGAATGCGTCGAGAGATTGCGTGTCTGAGAAAATGTCGGACGCATAAAAACTTCCACACTGCCAGCACAAATATCTGCTCTGCGGAGCGCGTTGTAAGCTTTCTTGTCGAGCTGCTATGCCCATTATTTACTTTCCTTGTGAAATTATCAACTTCGGGCTATTATTTTGTTATGAGAGAAAACAAACTTTGCGAGTGGGATCCAAGTAGACCTCACTTTATCACGATCGAGAGCAAGACGAGACTCTTTGGTCGCGTGGGCTGACGATCAGCCAGCTGCGGGGAGCTCCGCCTTCTTCATTGCGGCGGTTTGGCCGTGAACTCTCTCTGAGAGTACAGAACCTTCAGTCTGTCGTCAGACAGCGGTGGCCGGCCGGGCCCCGGGGCTCCCTCAGGGCATCGGCCGGTCGGCGCGACCTTCTCATGCAGGGCGGCGACGGAGCTGTGGTCGCGGTTGGACAGAGTTCTCTCAAGCAGGGGCGGTGGCCAGCCCGGATTTTCTCAAGCAAGGTGGCGACAGACTTTCCTAACGGAGAGCGGGGGGGGGGGGGGGGGCGGGCCGGTGGCCTGCCGGGGTCTGCCGGGGGCCTGTCTCAGCCAAACTGCTGGTATGTCCGGCCCGGCGCGTGTCTCGGCGGTCTCTGCATGACCTCTATCGGGCCCGGTCGGACAGCGGCGGCGACACCGCCTAGCGCCGGCGAGCTGCCGCGCGCCGCCACTTTCTCTGCTGGCCACCGGCCGCGCGCGCGGCGCTGGGCTCTGACCGGGATTTTTTGCCGCGCCGCCCGCCTCCCCACGCGAGCCGCCCGAATACGAGGAGCGGCCAATGGCGGCGCGCGGCGGCGAGATTGGCGCGGGCGGCGAGTCTGGCGCGAGGCTCACGAGCCGGTGACTCGTGACCGGGGCACGGCCGGTCGCGGGACCGCCGGAGCCGCGGGACCGCCCTGAGTTTTCTCAGTAGCCTGTCAGGCCAGGCCTGGCAGATTGGCGCGGGGTATCCGCCCGCGCGGCTCGGCTGTCATGTTTGGCTGGGTATGAAAGCGAAGGAAAACTGGCTGACACCGAGCAGGAATTTGGCGCGCGTTCGGAATTGGCCAAGTACCCACCGCCTCCACAATGAAGCTGTGGAGCCTATTGGTCCTCCACAATCAAGCTGTGGAGCTTATTGGTGTCCATAACATGGTGAGTGTTGACACCCCATGGCTCAATACAAAATCAGCCGGTCAACCGCCACACGCGATAGTAGTACGCTGCGTCCCTAATAAACCAGCACTCTGGTATGCACCAGGGCCCCATGTGAACTGCCCTTTCAGCAGTTACACAGACATTACTCATGCCAGCTGCGGTTGCTTGAAGCCAGTTTTCAGATCGAGCTGTTGAAGCGTTCTGCCAGCGCTGGAGGCATAAAGCGTGTCTGTTTCGGCGTCAATCATTGTGAAACCGTCCCATACATGCATTGCATGTATATGACTTTAATGATGTGAGATGCCCGATGGTTTCCATGCGGAGTGGATCGTGAAAGTTATCAAAGAATGGAATAGAGCAGTGATAACATTCCTTTTAAATAGAAATCGTATGTATTTAATCTGCTTCTTGAATTTTAAGCTCGTCAACGGGCCGTTTATTAGGTACGCTGAAGAAATATACCTCGGCAGCCTGGCAGTTGGGAAACGGTGAAGAATACACATTTTTCGCTCCTACAGGCTGCAAACTGAGTTTTACCAAATCCGTAAACTCTCAGCGTGGTTCAATCCTGAGAGTCTTGGAACAGGCTGGCACCAGGTGTATTACCTGCACACTCTGACAATATAGCAATAAAATAATAGCATCCGATGGGTCTATGACATCGTGATAAAAACGAGGCATTTGGTTGTTTGAATTTCATTTTTTGTCGATGTTTTGTTTCACCGCTTTTAAATCCTGATTCATACAACTATAAAACAATAAACAACATTCATTTCCCTAACTTTTGAACTACCTCGTTACTAAAACTATCATGATACGTTTCACAGTATCATCCCTTTGTGATGTCACTTTAGGGCAAATGCATGTGGTCGTTTATGAATAAGATCCGGCTTGAGGTCTGTTATTCGCATGACAGATCCGGTCCATATTGCCACTGCTGAGGAATAAGCCGCTCAGCATTCGCGTTTGTGATTGTCTGTGGAAAGAGTAGGTCAGTATTATGCATGCGCCTCTGCCCAGGAGAAACCTGCGCGCGTCGCCACTCCTCACACATCCACAGGAAGTGTTTCTCTTTAGTCCTGGCGCGCGCAGCCACCGTACACATCCGCTGGAGGTGGGAGGAGCCTGCGGCGTCAGTGACCGCGCGAGCGAACCTCGGTCACAAAATATCTGTGAAGAGCATGTACGCAGCTGGGACCACCAGTACTGCATCTGATGGCGCACAGCTTTACCTGATGCTAGAGAAGCTGTCTTGGCTTTACGCCTTCCAGGGTCACGTTCAGACCATGAAGGATATTTACCTACTTGGTCACTATTAAATTGCCTCGGTGGGAACTGGCCATCCTTTGCCTGTCCTGAAGGGATTCATCGAGGTCAGCTGCTGGCAACATATTAACTTCACGTCATCCTAGTTACCATCGTTAAGTTACCATCGTAGTGTTGTACCTTCGGATGCGTCTGAGGTCTGAATGCAGACGGGACTATCAAAGTCGCGTACGTGATCGCCGCTGAAAGAGCAGTGGCCATGAGAAGCACTATCCGATATATTCGCGACAACTGCAGACCCTGAACCACTCGTTAACGAGTCCTGCCCTCTGGCACTGGAGGGTGGAATCGCAACGTCCGTGGACCACAAAGGTGGTAATTACGTACGCGAGGTGAATGTATCGCCAGCTGGGTGACTTGTCCTTGAAGTTGAAAAGGAAACTCGTCAGGGAAGTCGACTGGGACCCAACTGAAGTCCATTCTCAGTCCGAAGGTCGTGATTCGTTCGGTTTCCGCGGATGCCTATGCCATAGATATGCCATTGAAGTTGTAGAAAAACTTATTCCAATGTAAATAACGGTAGGTACACCTGTCATATCTGAACAATGATTGTTCGTGTGTGACAGGCCAGACATTTATCCCGACTCTGAGTAATGATAAAAAGATGGCGTGTGGGCGAGTCGGGTGACCGGCGCGCGCTCTCTCCAGCTCATTCCGATTGGGAAAACGCGACTCTGTGGTTCGTGTGGGCCGACTGGGACGAGCGAGGGGACGGGCGGGCGGGCGGGACGCATCAAACCCACCGGCACTCTCAGCGGGACGTCGGCGTCGCCGCTGGGCCACAAAGGGCCGCAGATGAGACCGATCGGTAGACGATCAGCTGGGTCAGGGTCGCCTTCCGCCGGGCCGTCCCGGAGGTCGCCGTGTCACGCGGGCAGCCGGGCTCCGGAGAGAGGAGGTGACGTCACGTCTCTCAATCGTCTCCGAGTCCAGACAGGCCGTTGCTTCACCACAGAGCGCAGAGTGACGTGCGATTTATCAGCGCCTGGGCACCGCTTTCTGCCGGTTAAACAAACGGGTCACATGACCGCACGAAAGGTCGTACGCGCGTACCCGTCAAGGTATGCGCAGACCTTGGTAGGTCCCGTGACGGACGCCCGAATCTGCGTCCCGGCCGAAGCGCGCGGCCTTGCTGGCCCGCGGCAGCCGTCCCGTCGCGAGACAGCACGGAACACCGCAGCATTGCCAAACCTGGCTATCGGAGGTCTCGAGAAACCCGAGCACCTCGGCGGGCGGCGGGCTGCTGCGGCGGCGGCGGCTGCAGCGGGCGGCGGGCGGCTGCGGTGCGGTGCGGAGCGGCGGCGGCGGCGGCGGCGGCGGCGGCGGCGGCGGCGGCGGCGGCGGCGGCGGCGGCAGCGGGCGGCTGCGGGCGGCTGCGGTGCGGAGCGGGGAGGCGGCCGCCGCCGCAGCCGCCTCGGATCCCGCCGCTCCGGTGGCCTTCGCAGCTCCGGCGTCAGCTCATTATCGATGACGTCTCGCGGCGCTCTCGCGGTCGCGCGCTGACGCCGACGACATCCTGCTGGCGTCATTCCGGATGCGGACCGCGGATTCCGGCGATGTTTCGCCAGGTCGGGATTTGGGGAATTCGGTTATCGTCGCCTGTTGGCTCAAGGTGATTGCGTTATTCGAGTGACCTTTTGACGCGGTGTGGCTAATCTGCGCTCGCCACATCAGGCTCTGGTCTCTGGTGCGCGCTTCCTTGCGTTGTTTGGCTCAGCGCTGCGTTCTGCGTGTTTAAGGTGGCTTATTTCGTAACTGCACGTAAATGTTTGTTTCATATAGGACAATGTGCATTGTGTGATGTGTATGCTTTGTGCAAACTTGTGGTTTTTGTTTTGGTTGTCTTACATACAAGTACAAGTGATGATGCCGCAGCTGTACGTAAACTTATTTGCCTACTTCTACTCGTTGTGCGACATGTATGCAAGGGGTGCTACCGACATTTTGCTTTAATGCTTCCATTTACATCAATTTGTTCTTTTATATTTGTCATGGACCAACGCAAACTACGCCTTTAGGGTTTAGACCCAGCATTCAAAGGGAAAATGTCGAAAAGCTCCACAAGGCCATGGCTTTCTGAAAAGGAGAAAACTTCTCAGACATTCTCACAGCTTCTTGCCTTTCCCTGGCCGAGTAATTTCCCGGGCCATTACTTTCCCCTGCCCTATGGACAATTTCACGGTGGCTCGTCCGAGCAGCACAAAAAAGAGACTGGGAGGTGGATGGCGCTGGGACAGGGGAGGACCTGGTCTAAAGGTGCGCACGGGGCACCAAGGTGAGGAGGAGGCCAGCCAGAGCCTGTAGTAGGCGGCGGCCACCGGACGACCTCGCTCGGAATGTAAGGTCGATTTCCCAACATCTCCCGGCCGGCTCTGCAAACCGCCTCACCCAGGGTCGAGACCAGCTTCATTGCCAGAGTTCAACATCTCCGTCTTACACTGCGGAGCTCGTCTCCGGTGTCGGGGCCAGCCCGTCTGCCAGAATCTGGTCAACTAACGCGTGTCACTGCCTCGGAGTGGCCGGGTTTGCCCGGCTCAGAGGCTTGTCCGGGGACCAGACGGGAGAGAGGGGAGGGTGACTGGTCCGGTGACCGGCCCCTCTCCCGTTCAGCGGATACCGGTGTGTTATTATCGGACCATGACCATCCGTACCGCTAACACTCCTTGACCTAGCCACCACTAGGGTAACACGGAAAGCAGCCAGTTTGTAGTCGGGTTTCTCCGTGTTTGAACACACGGTCGAGGGTTTAGCGACTGTCGCCGGCGGCCTTTCCTGTTTGCACAGCAGACTGAGAGACAGTATCGCGTATGCACCCTGCGGAACGGCGTGCTGTTTAACGTTCACAGCATCTCGTCATAACACGCCGCAGTAAGTGGTAAATGCCCCAGGGCAGACCCGAAGACCCTGCCGCCGGCACGCAGCAGCTTAGTTCAAGGTCTCCCCAGCAGCGGTCGTAAAGTCAACCACGCCCTGATGATGAAGTGGGGCGAACGCGCGTTACGAAACTCCGCGTTGGCCGATGGCGCATATCGCTGTTGCCGGTGCAGTGTGGTCCCTTGTTAGACCTGCGCACTCCACTCTGCGCAGGTTCGGTCCATCCTGCACGCACCACTGCACCATCGCTGTGGGCGCACGACGTATGGCGGATGTCCAGAGCTTAGTGGATCCGTGCATGGCCGCAGCCCCCCCCCCCCGCTGCTGCTGCTCCCGCGCGGCCGCCGTCATGGCAGAGCCAGCAAGTGCGCCTTCTGAGAGCCAGGCAGCTGCCGTCGTCACGTGACCTCACGCCTCTCAGCTGGCAGGGAGCACGTGACCGGCCGCTGTGCTCCCACCAGCGCCTCGTGCACCGGCCAAGGGCGCCGGGATGAGGCCCGACAGCCGGCGTTCGGCCGCCGCCCGGGGTCCGCCGCCCTCGGGGCCGGCGTCGCGGCGGTCATGTGCTCGTGAGTCATGCTGCGTTGGCGTCTCCCGGTGCTAGCGGCCGAGTCGGCGCTGCGGTCTCCGGCCGGCCGGCGCGGCGGCGGCGCGCGGCCCTGAACTCAGATCCGCCGCTGCCCGCTCCCTCCGGTCCCGGAGCGGGCAGTGTCTCTGATTGATGACCTCTCCGCCAGCCGCCCGATATCCCGGCTATGCTCCGTGGCCTTGTGTCCTAAGTCTGACTCGGCTCAAATACTAAGAAACCGATCCGGTTAGTCGTTCTGTGTCCCTTCGCCTGCTGAAAGACAGGGATTGTGAACAGACAGTCGAGTCCACATTTCCCTTATTCGTTAACTGTGATACAAATTGATCCAATATTGCAATATTAGCTTGTCTACTTTTTGCTGCTGCAGTTACGCACCGCCATTGGCAAAAGCGTCTGCTAAAATCCTCTAATAAGATGTTAACATCTCACAGTAATACAAAAATCAATTAATTAGGCTTTAGCACTGATGGTATGCACGATGCAACTGGCATCTGGTAATGTTTCCCACGGCTGGGACTGCTGCAAGGCCGGCATTTCTGTGCGGCCGTTGCTCTCATGGAGTCGGAGACGTCACACAGCAGGGCCGGTAAATAACAGGGATCCAGTCAGATATCTCTGACACGTCAATCACTTGCTAGGTTCATGAGCTACGGATGATGCCACGTGTTCGCTGCAGAAACTAATTGCATTCTGACCATTCATCGCGGTTAGTCATGATCGGAGATGATGCATACAGGTGATTCCCATTCTTCTAACCCAGCGTTCCGACTACAAACCATTCATGGATAATTGTCTTTCCACTACATGTTGAAGTGGTTTTATCTAATCAGGCAGACAGTTTGGATTTGCTGCTTCTGCACGACGACAGGTGCGACTTCCCTGCTTGATGCCCGTCACGCTGTTGAGTGAGGCCACTGTGACTGTCAGTTTTCCCCGTCGTGAGAGTGTTGGCGACTCAACTATCTACAAACTCATCTCCAGTGCCACCCATCAACCCATATACAACTGCAGCGTCACTTCTCTATCCCTGGCACAATACCTCCGACGCCCGCTCAGACGCTCCACTTCCACACCGCCGGCGGCTGACGTCGTGTCTGACCTTTCTACCCGTGCCTCCTCCTCTGCACCACTCTGCCTCCGTCTCCGCGACCTCGGCCTTGCCTCGGTCGTGCGGCGAGACATCGGCGTCGGAGTGGCTCGTTAATACCGGCCCGCCCGACGGGAAGTGCGCGGCCACCTGCCCCACGTTCCGCTGGTCTCCTTTGTCATTTCCTCCGCCCCCGCCCCTGCCCCCGTCCGCCGGGCACTGACGGCGGCGGCAGCGGCACCAGCCGGCAGCGACAGCAGGTGCCGGCTGTGTGTGTGTGTGTGTGTGTGTGTGTGTGTGTGTGTGTGTGTGTGTGTGTGTGTGTGTGTGTGTGTGTGTGTGTGTGTGTGTGTGTGTCTGTGTCTGTGTCTGTGTCTGTGTCTGTGTCTGTGTCTGTGTCTGTGTCTGTGTCTGTGTCTGTGTCTGTGTCTGTGTCTGTGTCTGTGTCTGTGTCTGTGTGTGTGCGTGTGCGTGTGCGTGTGCGTGTGCGTGTGCGTGTGCGTGTGCGTGTGCGTGTGCGTGCCTGTGCCTGGGTGTGGGTGTGGGTGTGGGTGTGGGTGTGGGTGTGGGTGTGGGTGTGGGTGTGGGTGTGTGTGTGTGTGTCTGTATGTCGCCGTATGCCGGAGACAAAACAGCCGTGTAGCGCGCTCCGTTTACGGTAACGAGCTGTGTACACGCCACTTGTGGCTGTCCCGGGGGTGATAATGGCCAATTTTGGCCAGTAGGCCGGAGCCGATCAATCGAGCGACAAAGCTTTTTGCCTTATTCTGTTACGATTGTTAAGTACCAGTGGGTTGTGAACATTGGCGCTGTTGTTGATTCCTCATTCATCAACAGCGGTTATAAACGGGTAACAAAGAGCGATGTTTACTAACCAGGATACAAGTGACTTTGTTGCACACAATGTAGTTCGTCACGTAACGGGCGAGACTGTTTTCTGTGTTGACTGTCGGGATACTGTGCATAGTTCGGACAATTAATTGTTATGCCAAGCACGCCCTTGGCAAGGTCTTGGTCCGGAAAATGTCCTTTGTTCTGCTTGTGGGCAGCCAGCGAAGCGTGTGCTGTGGGTGGTAGGCGTCCCATTCTCTGCCGCTCCATATTCCGCCAGCGGTGCCGTGCTGTGACGGGACGTGTGGCTGCAGCACTGCTCCCGTGCCGGGAAACACCTGCCACACAGGGCCAGACTGGTTATTGATTCGACACTGATTGAATCGATTGGAATCGTTCAATCAAAATTCATTGAATCAGAACATAATTGATTCACCACCAGATATTTCGATTCATGAATCGTGATTGAATCAAAACCCGCATCAAATCAAGGCTGATTGAATCAAAAGATTTAACGATTCAAGTACACTGGTAAATTGTCCAAATACATGGAGTCCCCGTGGCTACATTCAATTATACTGAAATACTATTGATGTACCAATGTTTTAATGATCATATATATGCATGTTTCCATTTGTATTGATTTGACATAATTCACCTCATATTTTCAAATGTTGAATCAAACGTGAATCAATTAAAATATTTGTTTTAATTATATGAATCAGAATGAATCAATTCTCAAAATTGTATCCGTGAATCGAACGGTGATTGAATCATTCAGATTCCAAAATGAATCATGATTGAATCGTTCCAAAGAAGTTGAATCAATAACCAGTCTGCGTGACAGGGCAAACAGCACACTCAGCGCCGCAGTGGCCCAGTCCGGCCGCCAGACGTGTCTCCGGCCTGGTCAGTTCACCGTCAGAAGCCAGGTAAACTCGGTTTACCCGGATGGTTGGCGGCGTTCTCCCGGCCGGCTGCGTGCGTGGTATTCGGCCGCCGCCTCGCCACGCACCACGGCCCAGCGGCGGCGGCGGCGACGTCACGGTGGAACCCCCCCCCCCCCCCGTCACGACTCACTGCCGGCCGCCGCGCGTGCGATACGCCGCCGCCGGACGAACGGCTGTGTGTCCGCCGGTGTGACCAACTCGCTCCGAACCGCTGGAAAGTCGCCGGGAGAAAACCAGCCTCGATTTACAGCCGGCTCGACGGCAGCTGCCGGATTCCACCTTCCGGAAAATATCCATCACTGCTGTCACCGCCGTTGTCACAGGCATTTTCACTGACGCTGCCTGGTCTGCGGTACGGTTCGGTTCGCAGCACCAGCCAGCACCGCTGCCGCTGCCGCCGTGCGATATCACCATGCAGTTCCGTCTCTGCTGCGGCGTCTGGTACCGGTCATGTTATATCACGAATGCCTTATGGCTGGGTGACGGCTGTAGAGCGAGTTTGAACGCTGAGGCTGATACCACAGCTCATTATCAGACAACAAACACCGGGTTGACACAAAGCCAGTTTCTGGGACATAAGTCACTGAACCAGACCGGCTATAGCAGTGCTGGCTCATGGTTGAAAGGGAAAGTTCTCGGTTTCGAGTCCGCCAGTCGAGAAGTTTCCCCTATTGCACCTTGATCGACGTATGGGGCAGCAATGCTAATCGATAATATAATCTCGCTATCGTTCAAAGTTTCCCAAAACCGCCGGGCGGCCGGGCGGTAGGTTTAACACCTCCCGTGGCGGTGGTGGTGGGGAACCGTTGGGTCGAAGGTCGGCGTTACACCCGCCCCGGAGACCAGTTCTCGCTTCGCAGCTGTGTTTTCCTGCCGGCCACGTGCCGTCTCCGGAGGCGCACCGTTGTTTTGCCGCGCCGGCTGCCGCCTCCGACTGCAAACGACGGCGGACCGACGCAAGGTCGAATATTGATCAGCCAGGGAGGAGGAGCCCTCACAGCTTCTATCGGCGCCGCCGCGATTGACCGGGCGGCGGCTGCACCTGTAAATGGGCGGTGAGCCCATCTACACCCACCCAGCCCAGGAGCAGGAAGGTGGGTATGTAAAGGGGCGGTGAGCCCATATAAACCCACCCAGTCCAGGAGCAGGAAGGTGGGTATGTAAATGGGCGGTGAGCCCATCTAAACCCACCCAGTCCAGGAGCAGGAAGGTGGGTATGTAAAGGGGCGGTGAGCCCATCTAAACCCACCCAGTCCAGGAACAGGAAGGTGGGTATGTAAAGGGGCGGTGAGCCCATATAAACCCACCCAGTCCAGGAGCAGGAAGGTGGGTATGTAAAGGGGTGGTGAGCCCATCTAAACCCACCCAGTCCAGGAGCAGGAAGGTGGATATGTAAAGGGGCGGTGAGCCCATCTAAACCCATACAGTCCAGGAGCAGGAAGGTGGGTATGTAAAGGGGTGGTGAGACCATCTAAACCCACCCAGCCCAGGAACAGGAAGGTTGGTGCCTCGCGTGCACAACTCTGAGCAGCATTGCAGAGCGGGCGACCTCGGGCGGCCTCGCCTCCGACCTCGGTCGTCTCCGTGCACGCGGGAGGCCGATATGGAGGGTGCGTGAGGTCAGGGATCAGGCACGCCATCGTGGGATGGATGATCACTGCCGGCACCGCTGGCCGATCACTGGACCCAGACAAAGAGCAGACGAGTCGAGCAGGAAATGCATGATTTGCCAGTAATAACCATACGGTATCGATAGTTTGTAGGTAGGTGATTTACTCTCACGGGTTAAGACGTTGAGTGGCTCGCGATGTGAATTAAATGCAAAGTTGCACCATTACGTGACATGATATCGTCTTTGCCTGGATTATTTCAAGGTGAAGTTCCCGGGCGATCGGCACGGGAGCGTTGAACTTCTTTTGGTTTCCGCAGGAACCTCAGAAATGTGCATGCTTCAGTAAATTAAGGCAATACTCGTGCTTTATGGCCGAATTGGACATTTAGTTACTGCATTTTGTATGGCTTCCGTAAAACTTCCGTAGGGCACGATATAACACAACAACTGACCGGTAGCCTAATGCAAGCCTCACGAGCCGCATGAATTCTCGCTCAAAGCTGAAACTGGTTGGAACAATATCAATCATTATTTGTCTGATATTTTTTTTTGCTCAGGAAACGCGAGAATTCTTCCATTATATCGGAACGAAAACGAATCCGTCTGACAATCGCATTTACGACGGATGAGCGTTGTGATTCATCTTCATCAATGTTTGCTTTGTGGCGTGAAAAGAGACAGCATGTCCTGCCATTCCCTATATTGCACGTCTCGTCACATTTCGCTAGTCATCCCTTGACATGGAAGATGAGCAGTAGACAGCGACCTCTCTTTCCATCTCTCTTTTCTCTTCCATCTCTCTCCCACTCTCTATCTATTTCGCTCTCCATTCGCACAATCCTCGACGAGTTGGAGTTTGATACAGCGCCAGCGAAAGCGCATTGATTGCCCATTGAAGCCTTATTCCGGCCAGTCACACACGGACGGCCGACACCGAGCGACACCGAGTGGCCGAAACCGGCCGACACCAGCCGACACCGGCCGACACCGGCCGACACCGGCCGACACCGGCCGACACCGGCCGACACCGAGCGACACCGAGCGAGCGTCGGACTGTCCGCCTGGCGCCATACCATCGTCAAGCACGATCTCCCGTCCCGAGGTCCACAGCCTTCCACTCCGTGGGGCTTCTCGTGCCGACGACATGCGTCATCCCAATCCGTGCCCAGTCGCGAGCGAAACTACTCCCACACGTCTGTCCCCGCTCACCCCGCAAACCGACTCCCTATGATCCGGCACGCCAATCGGAAATGCCTTGCCGAAGTTACTTGGCGCAGTGGCACGGCCGGTGCTGCCCGGCACAGCAAGGTCTGTGCTGTTTGTGACCGGGACTAATGCGGCTTGTGTGTCAGACCGGCCGGTGAATCGTCTGGACCGAGCGGGCATCACAGGTGCTGCTCCAGTCGGCGCCGCTGCCTTCCGCGAACCACGCTGACGGGTGAGTGGCGACTGGCTGTGGCGACTGGCTGGCGACTCACGACGTGGCGACTGGCTGTGCATACAGAGGTAATGTAACAGCCAGTGGGCGCTGTAACCCACACCCGGCGGCCACCACACCGGCCCCGTACCCGCCGGTCGGGTCCGCCCGGCCACCGGGGCCACACCGAGCCGTGTCCGCCGGTCGGGTCCGCCCGGCCACACCGAGCCGTGTCCGCCCGGCCACACCGGCCCCGTGTCCGCCGGTCGGGTCCGCTCGGCCACCTGGGCCACACCGGCCCCGTGTCCGCCGGTCCGGTCCGCCCGGCCACCGGGGCCACACCGAGCCGTGTCCGCCCGGCCACACCGGCCCCGTGTCCGCCGGTCGGGTCCGCTCGGCCACCTGGGCCACACCGGCCCCGTGTCCGCCGGTCGGGTCCGCCCGGCCACCTGGGCCACACCGGCCCCGTGTCCGCCGGTCGGGTCCGCTCGGCCACCTGGGCCACACCGGCCCCGTGTCCGCCGGTCGGGTCCGCTCGGCCACCTGGGCCACACCGGCCCCGTGTCCGCCGGTCGGGTCCGCCCGGCCACCGGGGCCACACCGAGCCGTGTCCGCCGGTCGGGCCCACCCGGCCACTGTGCTGCACTAATGACCAATGAACCGTCACCTGGCCGGGCTAATGAGCGATCCATATCACCGGAGCCGGGCGACTGTGGACCAACAGCAGGCACGAGGCTGTCTGATCAGTCTGGCCGCGCCCAGTCGGCAGTTAACGGCCAACACGCACAGGCACCGACACCCAGCTGGCCACCGACCGTACATCAGATGTTCAGCGCATGTCTCGTCCACATACACGCAACACTCGGTCAGAAAGGCACCGGTTCGCAGCTCGTGTTTTGTCCGCCGCCCCAGCTCTCGTGACCCCGGAGCTGCGCCGGCCGTCGAGCGGCAGCTGCCTGGCGGTGTGGCGGCGGTGCCGGCCGGCCGCCGCCGCTCTGGGGCTTCCCGAGACCCTGTAGGGCCATCCAATTAGTGGCGTTATTCCCGCTGACACACGACAGGCTCGGCCCGGCCGGCTCCGTCTGCAGACCGGGATAGCTCTACAGTCTCGGGTAGGTCAGGGTCAACAATCAGATGATAAGGACGCTCGTAGATGAGTTATTGACGAAAACATGTTTAAAAAGTGGAAATAAGGCAGCAAAGGTTGAATTATCGCAGGCTGTTCAGGGTCCATCGGTTCGAAAGCTTCAGATAGAATACTGCCACTCCCCAGCCACTGCCCATTGGACGGAGGGGCACGGCAAGGAACGGAGGGATACGAACCAGAGGGGCACGGCAAGGAACGGAGGGATACGAACCAGAGGGACATGGCAAGGAACGGAGAGATACGAACCAGAGGGACATGGCAAGGAACGGAGAGATACGAACCAGAGGGACATGGCAAGGAACGGAGAGATACGAACCAGAGGGACATGTCAAGGAACGGAGGGATACGAACCAGAGGGGCACGGCAAGGAACGGAGGGATACGAACCAGAGGGGCACGGCAAGGAACGGAGGGATACGAACCAGAGGGGCATGGCGGACAAGCGTGGGCAATGGGCATAGGGACACGGCTGGTGCCTGGCACGCCTCCGCCCGGGGCCGGTTCCGGAGATTTACGAGGTCACCACGCCCATCTCACACGGCCCGCGTGTGAGAAAACCTCGCCGCTCCAGCCAGCGGCACGTGACCAACCCCCAGAGTCCCCCGCCCCGGCTGGCACTGACCAGTGACCAATGGTCATTGACTAACGACCATCGCTCCATCGCTCCATCGCTCCATCGCTCCATCGCTCCATCGCCCCCCGCCAGCTCTGTCCGCGTGAGGACGGCAGGAGAGGGCAGGACTAGGGACACACGACTGGAGTGCGCAGGGGACGGTGGTGCGCAGGGGAGGCCGGGCTTCTTTTTCTCGGCAGCCTCCATGCGAGATAATCCGTTTCGTAATCCCGTCTCCTCTTCCCACTCATTCCACAAGGTCACCACGGGTCGCCCTCCCTCGCTCTCATGGCGTCACGCGAGATATTCCGCCTCGGCGACTCGGCTAAGAGGGAATCTCCTACCGGAGGCTCCACTCGGAGCTCACTCACGCGGGCCACGATTAAAGCCTCGTCCCACGACACCGGCCGGGCCGTCTCCCGGGAGGCGGGCGTCTCGTCTCTCGGCTCTCAGCTCTCGGCCGGCTCTGTGTGTGGCCTTCTGGCGCGCTCTGCGTCTGACCTTGCCGGTGCAGCCAGACCAGGTG
Source organism: Chirona hameri (assembly GCA_036785665.1). Classification (NCBI taxonomy): domain Eukaryota; kingdom Metazoa; phylum Arthropoda; class Thecostraca; order Balanomorpha; family Balanidae; genus Chirona; species Chirona hameri. The sequence continues at coordinate 30,072 of JAXIVJ010009131.1, forward strand.
TGTGGGCCGGCCGGTGTGAGGAGGACCACCGTCTCCCCACCGTCTCCGTCCTGTCTCCTGACGAGGACGGAGACGGTAGGGACGAGAGAACACCACACGGAGGGACAGCCGGTGAGGCGCAGAGAGAAGGAAACAGACCGCTCAATGGCGCTCAGTCGGACTCTCAGCTCTGTGGGATCAGACGCGAGCTGTCCGACGAGGGGTGGAATTTACGTCAGAAGTGGGCGGGACACCTTCCCAGAAATACTGTTTTTATCCAATGGCGTTTATTGGGCTGCCATTTCCATGATTGCTCATGAATGCCCAAGTTTAGCCTTGAATTGTGAAGAAATAGGAGGGCCATACGTCAATGGTCCATACGTCAATGGTAGGAGCATACGTCAATGGTCCATACGTCCAATGTCCATACGTCAATGGTCCATACGTCAATGGTCCATGCGTCAATGGTAGGGACCATACGTCAATGGTCATACGTCATACGTCAATGTACGTCAATGCATATACGTCAATACGCTCAACCGTGCGTCAATTCAGATACGTAAATGTATTTATAGTACATTATAGCAACCAACAGCCTCCAAAAACTTTTGCGATTAAAGGATGACATTGCTCATACGAAACAAGAGTGACACCGAAATATTTTGACGAGCACGGTAAAACACGATTGAAATGATCTCAGAATGTTGTCGTTAAAGGGAGATAATCGCCTTTTTCCACAAAAATGAAGTTAGCACCTGAAATCGATAGACGAGGCCAAAATATGATGTAAATTCATCACATTTTGCATATAAACATTCCTACCGAATGATATTGGCAGTTCCCTACTGGTAAGCGATCCACGCTTATATCGGTCGGTACTCAGCAAGTACTCGATAACGAATTCAGTAAATTAGCCTCCCTACGCATTGCTATTTATCATGAAGGTATGGAATATGTTTCCTGCACTCTATCTTTTGCGAATATGTGCCAACAATTTTATGAACAATCAACAATCATTTGAAAAAAGGTGCATTGACATCGGCAGTTTAGCTTGGCACCGGCCGGCCGGTGCCAAGCTAAACTACGGCGACCTATTTAGTGTCGCGATTTGTTTACAAGTGCCCATTCAACAACGTTGAACAGATTGATGCACAAGCGTCGCTTGTGCAAATGTCGCTTTCCAATAGTGGAGGGAATATATCGATCATGTGACTTCCAACTTTGAATTAGGGAATAATTGTATTTAATTCTTAAATTTAGATAACAAAATTTTAATACCATAACGGTAGTCAAATAAATTGTTGCTAGCAAAATCAAAAGGTGATTATCTCCCCTTAAAGTGATAACCTCTCATCCATCCATGCCAGACAAGCTAAAATAGCAAACTCGTGCATTGGTAATTACATTCACACAAGAGCTGAAGCATACCGCCGCTGGTATATCTACATCGGTTCCCACTCCCGAAACCCCAGAAACATCGGCATGTTCCTCGGTATCCTGGTAGGACGTCCTGGTAGGCCATGGCGTGAATCGTGTGGCAAGTCAGCCAGTTATTCGAGGTTTGGTATCAGGTCCGCCAGAAATGACATAGGCTCGCAACTGGGTTTGCGGCTGTTGTGTTTTGCAGCTCTTTTCCCACGGTTAGAGAAAAATAGCATGACATGGAACATTTCTGGCAGCTATTACCGCAACACAAATCAAATTATTATAAAAACAACCCTCGATTTCGCTTATGTTGAATCAGTTTCTTTCCAGGGCTTGCGTGACCACACGACCATAAGGAGCATGAAACTGTCACTCACTCCCCGTAAAAAGAACCCGCTCACGCCACTGCTCCATGTCTGATGCCCACGTTCATGACGTCACCGATGACGTCACCAGACCGTCAGCAGCACGGCGAAGGAGGCATGGGCAGGCGGGGGTGACGCGAGGGATGACAGTACCGGCCTGTCGTGACCGGACGTTGGAAACTGCCCGTGCCGGGCGCCGGGCGGCACCGGTCGGCCGGGTCTGTCCCGCCCGCCGGCCCGCTCCTTACGTAATGTCTCCCCGGCCGGCGGGACCGCGGGGCTGTGTAGCGACCTCCACTCACCCCCCCCCCCCCCCCCCGGCCCCGGCTGACTGGGTGTGTTCGCCTCCTGCGTAGGAGAGCCACTCGGTCGACCTTTCCAAGTCCACAAACCTGTCGGCTGTATCCGCCGCTGACTCTGACGCCCCGACACACCAGGGCGAGCCAGCCAGCATTGCGCAAAACGTGACCGCCCGAGCTGGTGAGGCCGTGTTCACATTTACGGCCAGTCAAATATATGCATATCTGTTGTGCTTGTAATGTATGCCCAATGGCTATCGGCTAGCTTTGCTTCACGTGCCGCTGTCGCCATGGCACGACGTGAAAGTATCCGTGTGGGCTGGGCAGTACTTAGCAACTGATTTGCATTGCTGTTTGGCATCCAGACATCCACCATCCAGCTGTCACTTCTCTTGGTAGACATATTTCCACTCGACGAGCAAGGAGGGGACAAGGAGACAAATGAATCAATGAATCAATCCACCAATCCACCATTCCATCATCAATAAGACGCAACGATTTCCCGAGCTTGGGACACCCCCTCTTGCAAGGCGCATTCCGACTGGTTGGCTCAACATTCTCCGGCGGGCGTAGTGACCGGGCGGGCGCGGCGTGACAGACCAGGGTCATCGCAGTGCGCCGGTGACACACCCGGCACCCGTAACAGCGCGCGGCGTCCGGCGGCGTCGGCGCCGCGCGCTGCGACCATCTGACTTTGGCCAAGGTCAGGCCTGGGCGCCGGCCGGCGGCTGGACAGAGTGCAGTGAAAGCAGCGGCGTCTGCCGGCAACCGTCATCCGGCGGCGGCGGCGGCGGCGGCGGCGCTGGGCAGCATGTCTGACTGTTGGTTGGCGACGGGCCGGGTCACTCCGTGGCTGTGGCCATTAATTCTTGATTCGTGTGAAAGTTCGCCTCGTGATCTACGTCATTCAGGTTCGAAGCCCTCTTGCTCCCGACATTATCCATAGCTGAATCATTGAATGCAGATTAAGGTACCATAGGCAAACAAAAGAGCGAAAACGGAATGTTAAAATATTCCTTCGCCATTTGGCAGCCCATCGCCAGCATCTGGCAGCCCGTCGGCGGTGGAGAGGTCGTCAGGCGGCGGGGTCGGGCGGGCGCGTGACTGATTAATCATGCATGCACGGCGGCGGGGCGCCTCATACGCGGCCCGTTATCAGCGGGCGACATGGAGACGGCACCGCCTGTCCCCGGAAACCGGGCAGCTCTGCCGGCCGTCCGCCGCGTGCCGGTGCAGCAGCACCGCCGTCCCGCCCCCGCCGACTCTCCTGATGTGATCGCACCAGTTTTCTCCTCCGTCGTGTCCGACGCATGCGGGAGAGCTGGTGAGAGCTGCGATCGCCGGTCCAGATCGCGCGGCGACAGCCGCTGCTCCGATCACAGCCACTGAATGTCATGTATACGCTTAGACGCTGCGACTGGTACCGCCAGGGTCAGTGGCCCAGCTACAAGTAGCTGCACCCTCCTGCCGCCGGCAACACGGGCTGTCGCGGGTCCCGGCGGGGCGACACTGACCGCATGGGGCCCGAGCTCCGAACCCTGGCAGCAGGGCAGCAGGCAACAGACGCGGATGACTTGCGCTTCCGCTGCCGGCAAACAAACAACTCAGCTGCCCAGCGGGTGTCGCTGCGTATCTCATTCATCTCAGTGACGTGCAGAAAACCCAGACGAAGAAAGCATTCCTCGCCGAGCATCACGCTCATCTCTCAGCTTCAGACAATCTGTGGTGATCAGACGTAATATGTTCCGTTTAACCGCCGCCATCGCATCCGGACACCGTACAGTCCTACCGTATAGACTATTGACTCTCAACGCATTACACCCAGAGACGCCATTTGTCTGCCCTCGGGAAGGATTGGGCTGGCTCGCGGGATGTGTAGGTGACGCTCCATTGATAGACAGATGGGTGCGTGTCACCCAGCGTTGGGTGGAGTCCAGTTTTCCAGGGGCCGTTACCGCATGGCCGTGCTGAATCGCACACGTGCCCGAGCATGAGCCGGGCAGCCGGGCAGGCTAGGTGCGGTGGGCTGCAGGTTTGATGGAGCATCTAGAGCTGCAGGTTTGATGGAGCATCTATACCCGCACGACCAGAAGGTTGTCGGGAGTCGGCGAATATAAAAGTGTCGTTCGCCGATGGCAGGCGTGAGGCTCGGATAGTGTGTATCCACAAGCCGGTTATAATCCCAGCAGACGCCTCTTGGACGGCTCTGGAGTCTGCCGGTGTAAATCCGTCGGTTCTGATAGCAGACGACAAAGCATATGTGGCGTGGAATTTCGTCAACTTCATGCTGGGTTAGGTTAAGTCGTTTCAACCTTGGTCAAACAAGTTAAGACGCGCGTTGGTTTAACACAGTTATACCCCACACAGAAGGTGCTAAGCCGTCAATACTTAGGATACTGCTCAACGTGTGAACATGCTGTATAATAAGCGCCAGCCAACTAAATGTTTCATCAAGCCCTGCCCTCGTACTGACCGCTCCGTATCTGCCCACAGGAACAGTGACCGGGTGAGGCCAGCCAGTGACCGCTCGTCCCACGCTCCACGCCCGCCTCCACCATGTCGGAGAAGGGCGAAGACGCGACCGTGCAGGGCTTCGACAACCCCGTCTTCGAGGACGACGAGAAGCGGGCGGTGGCGAGTTCATCGTCAGATCACTCGTCGGAGCGCGCCTCGGACCTGGAGAGCGAGGGAGAGCGGCCCTCGAGCGCCACGCAGCGCGAGCAGGCCGCCGTCGACCTCGAGCTGGTCACCATGGAGAAGGAGAAGAACGGCAACGGCATCAGCAGCAAGGACGCCGTGATCGACATCACCTACAACGACAGCGGCGACACGATGCCTGGGGGAAACACGCACCGCAAGTTCATCGGCGGGTGAGTGACCGCTGGGCACGATCAGTGCTTTGATCGATCGATCGAACAGTTGGATTATCGGTGGCCGATGATCGTTTTCTCCTGTGGTTTCTGGCTGTTGTTTGGGTCGGTCGGTACCAAGGCTACTATAAGGTAAAAAGCTGCACGATAGGGACGCAGCATCATCAAATCCTGTTTACGATAAGATCGTTTATGACGTTTATGATCACATCTCATAATCTCGTGCAATCTGCACTTGCCAATGCTAGCGGCATCCGTATAAGTATGCTCTATACAAGTCAATTGTTTGTGCGGTCAGTGCTATGTTTGCTCACCGGTCGTGACGGTGAATGCTTCTACTTCCTTGCACGTGGTCGTGATTCTCCATGCAACTGTCCAAAGCATCTGAGCAGCGGGCCCATGCAATTAGACCCAGATTGTGACTAATCCCCATTGATTCCGTGTGACTGTCCGAACGTCATGTTTAACCTAGCCCACCATGACGTTGTAATGGTGTTGGTTGCACGCTTGGCTTGTGGGCCGGGCGCGCGTGCGTGTCGCTTCATACTTGAGCGGCGTCAGTGTGGAGGTCGCGTCCCCGGGGACACGCCCGTACACAGCTCACCCAGCGTCGTATGTAAAGAGTGGCGCGGCGGACGCCGTCACGACCCGCCGATTCAGCAGTCTGCCAGCACGGTCAGGGCCAGCGGCGGGGTTAGAGCTGAGTAAGCACCCCGCCAATGTCTGGCTGAATGGGCACCTTGGCAATGTCTGCAGTGCACAAACGCCGACCGGTGCAGTGCAGTGCAGTGGTGGCGCAGTCAGCCGCTAAATTTGCTGGCGTGGGATGCATCTTCTCCCTGAAACTGAGCCTCGCTCACATCGAGGAAAACGTGATAGGAGTTAGGGAGACATTCAAAATATTCAAACTAATACATAACATTTTATGCAGGCATCCGTATGCTAATCCATAATCCAACCCGTTTCTTTAGCAGCGCTGAAAAAATGAGAAATCCTTCCTTGGAGGGAAAAAATGTGCCTTCCAATCCCCACTCGATTTCATCACACTCGATCGTCGCACACATGCCGTGGCCGGCGGCGGCGGCGGCGGCGGCGCGGGGCACACCTGCGCAGCGCCGCCGCCGCCGCCCAGCGCCCACCTCAATCCCGTCCCGTCTGTCTGCCGACCCCCGGGCCGACCCGACCGGCTGGCCTCGAGTCCCGCCGGCAGACAAAAACGGTCCAGTTCTGGAGCGACGCACCGCCCCCGGCCCCGGCGGCCCACGTTACCGCGCTGGGAGATGGGAGCGGCACCGAGCGGGCTCCCCGGCACCGGCACCGGCACCGACTCCGACTCCGACTCCGACTCCGACTCCGACCCCGGATTCCGGGCTCCGGCGCCGGCGCTGAGTCACAGGCGGAGAGTTGATGCACGATGACGGCGGTGATGCTATAGAGAGAGCTTTTCCTGGGCTTGGTTTCCCCGTTGAAGGTAGATGGTATCGGACGCTGATGCTAGATGGATGTCCGAGGTCATCATAGTGAGTCGTGAAATTCATATGAGGCCGACTTCTTATATGCGACAGCCGACAGTGAAGTGCCGACACACTTTCTGTGATTATAAAATGGTTTAGTAATCCCGTGTTGTAAAGGTTGTTGTAGAGTCGAAACAGGTACATTTTTGTCGATATTATCGATTAAGTCGTTACGTTTACGGTGTGAACGTAACGACTTAACGGTTTTACGAGTAGAATGTCAGGATCGCACCGGAAAAGTTAATTTCACTTTCTGCCTGCCTTCTCTATGGCCCTCTTTTAAACAAGCCCCGCGTCGTGAAGCGCTAGTTTCGATTTCTAGATTACATTCCGCAGTATGCTCAGAAATCTACCTTCGGCGTCGATCCCGTTGACGGGTGAATCAGAGCCGCTAGCCTTGGGTAACTGGATTCGCGGTGAATGTCCCGATTAGGGATGTTACATTTTAAATCACAGGAAAAGCGAGCATCGTTCGTCAGGAGTTCACGTCGAATTAGCGTGTGAACTGCAATAGGATATGATGCATCCATATCTCTTATGCTTTTTACCTGCCAAGAATCCGTTAGCTGACCACAAGATTAGCAAGCGAATGTTTATGTGTACACGTTGCGTGCTATCTTTAAGATCGTTGGTGACATTTTCTTCTAGACTTTATCAAAACATCACATCCCCAAGATGGGGTCGTCGCTGTCCGTGTTTCAACATCAAGTTGTGGGCATCGGAACTAGAGCCCTTCACGGGACACATTTTCAGCCCCCATCCCGTTCCAGCCCATTCTGCCAGACCCAAACCCGTTCCAATCCAAATCCAAATCCGAATTCATAATTGATGGGGCTCCCATTCCCACCCATTTCAGCATATTTCACTTGTGTGGTGCTAACAAATGACATGATCTGTCCCAAACCCGTTCCAACCCGTCACATTTCCAAAAATGGACCCATTCCCACCCATTTCCATCCCGTTCCATGGGTTCCATGGGGATTCCCATTCCATGAAGGGCTCTAATCGGAACCTCGTTTTTTAGAAGAATTACCACATCACAACTGTAATATCTTGCGATAGATGCGATGGATTTGCATGAACACGTCCTGCGGGCGTGCTCATCCAGACGAGAAAGCGTCCATGACTGACGCGCGACGTCCAAGCGCTGTCCATCTTCGCGAGTCGGGAACGGAGCGGCGACGAGCGCGGCGCAGTGGTGCGGCACAGTAACGAGCGCGCTGCGTCGGTCTGGACGAGACCCTCGACTCACCGAGTGAGGTGAAACTTTCCATCGTCGGTCCCCACCTGGCCGGCACACAGCCACCCGCCGGATGAGACGGTCACGGTTGTCGGCCGGCCGCGGGCCGCAGCTGGCGTCTGGTCCGCTGAGAGGACGCTCCTCTCCGGAGAGGGAGACGGCTTCCCGGTCTCCCCTGAGAGGAGACTGACAAAGGAGACGTACCGTCGTTATAGCGACACCCGTGTCGCCCATCACGGACAACGCTCGTGAGGCCGCGGCGCGCTGTCGCCCCACGCGGTCGGGTCGCGCACGCCGCATGTAAGCGATGACCCAATAAATGTCGGCGTCAGGGACAGGTGGTCGGCGGGCCAAGGTCGACCGGCTCCCGTAGACCGGCGGGAGGCGGCGGGACGCGCGCGAACGGAGAAAGTGGTCCGGCGCGGAGGGACCGGCCAGGACCGGCCAGGACCGGCCAAGGGACCAGCGGAAGACCGGCGGAGGGCGAAGAGGAGGAAACGGTGGATGAACCGGCGAAGGACGAGGAGGGTGGTGAGGAGGAAGGGGCGCTACGGTAGATTGGCGAGAGATACGCTCTGTGATGTACAGGGACGGGTTTAGCGGGAGTGAGATAGAGTACGGATAGTGAAGCAATGACATGGGAATCGATAACGAATCATGGTGAATCCAGCTCGCTCGCTGTTGACGCGGTGGGAATACTATAAAAAAAGTCGGTCGCCCGTGTGAATGTAATTTGCGTGGATGCAGTTCAGTTGTACTGAGGGAACAAGATGTAGAAAAAACAGCTACTGTTAAACGTAGCTTCTAATCCAATAATTGCATTTACCTCGCATTCATCCTTACTTTCAAGTTTTCCCACAAACTTCTAAAATCAGCCAAGGATTAAAACAAAGGGTATTAATGTGTAGGACGTAGGTAAATGTTACATGTCATCAGCAAGCTATCCGATACAGACCAAATAACGACATGGGAAACCAGCAGAGCAACAATGCGGCCGACTGCCGTTAGCCGGCGGGTGCAGTGCCCTGATCAGTGGGAAGACACACCGACCGCGGCGTGCCTGGCCCTGCGGTCAGCCGGCGGTCTCCGAGGGCGGTCTCCGGGGGTGGACCGGCCGCGGTAAGATGAGTCACAATCCGACATCCAGAGACCGGTCTGCCCGGTCTCCCTGCCCGGCCGGCCGCCGGTGGACAGCGCGGCGCACTGTTGTTGAGGTGGTTGACATCGCGGCGCGCGGATGCCGGTCATCCTTTACGGCCTCCGTCCACCAATCAGGGGGGGGGGGGCGGAGCTCGTGTGTGCGCCGCCGCTGACCGAGCTGAAAAACACGTCCGCATTGGTAGGCGGCAGCGGCCAGAGTCTTTGTTTGGCGAGCTGTGTACGTGCCGTGGTCCCTTATTTGTCACAGACTGTGCTCTTGCTGCCAGAACCAAGATAAGCAAAGATAGACAAAATAATGCCTACACGATAGAAATAAATGAGTAGAACTGTCACAGTCGCTGCATTAATTTCGAACTAAATGACTGACAAACAAAAGTTTTCGACGTACTCTGCTATTTTTAGTAGCTGAAACCAGTTCAATTTCAGCCTAGCTGTAATTTATTATTATCGAAAAAGTGACTTTAAATTAATTTAGTGAGCAAAGATAAGCAGCCCTAAAACAGCGAAATAACTGAGCTGGAGACATAACGCTCAATCGACCACGATGTTCGTAATATGGATGTCAGCGCTAGATCATTGCGTGTGTGCGTGCCTGCGTTCGTACTTCGTAGTCGTCAGCATTGTTTTTGGCAGCCGGGGCACCGTACCCACCTATACATAGCTGTTGTGGATGATGACGTGCGTGTGATCCTGCGCTGCGCCGAATGTGTCCCAGCAGCGACACGCGACTGGGGGATGCGACCACAAACCGTAGCTCAGCTACACTCGCTGTATACATACTGCTCCCCGCCGACAGTTCCAACGGCTTGGCCTAACGGCTTGGCTAAGCCGTGGCTAACACCATTCCCCTTGTCTCCCAAGCGAGCCAAAGGATGTATATGAGAGCATATTCAGCGCCAACGACGTGAGTATTGCCTACTTCAAAGACGACCCGTTTGCGGGGAGGTCATCACAGTCAGCCAGCGACTGTGGCTCGCCACACTCGGAGTGGCGGATCCAGGCCGACCGGTGGGCGCCGCGGGGGCAGCGCGCCGCCCGCACCACCGCCGCCGTTGCCCCCGCCCGCACCGCCGCCGCCGCGCCCGCCGTGTTCTGTATCCAGGAGCGCTCGCTGGACGGCGACCTGAGACCATCTCTCCCGGCGCAGCTGTCCGTCGATGACCCGGAGGAAGTGGTCCATTTCCAGTGCAGCGCTCTCCAGCGGCGGCCGGCGCAGCCGCAGCGGCGCGCCCCGGCCGCCCCCGCCCAGCGCGGCGTGCTGCTGACGCCGGCGGCACTCTCCGGCGACTGTTCGGCGCCGTGTCCGAGCCACCGTGCCCAGCGCCGGCCGCCGGTCCGGCCGGCCGAGGCTCGCCAGGACCGGCGCTCGCTACGGCTCACGATCCGCGTGCCGGCCTGGGTACCGCGTCTGGAGGACGTGAGGCGGCGCGCGCGCGGCTGGCTCCCCGGCTCCGGCTCCAGCTCTGGTGAAGGTCCGCTGCCGCCGCCGGGAGGGATAGGGGTCGAGGGAGGAGTGGCCACTGTACCGGAGAGCGGCGGTGGCGGGGCAGCGAACCCGGCAGACAGCGGGTGGCTGGAGAGGCTGCGGAACGGCTTCAGTCCGGCGGAGCTGGCGACTCGACTACGACAGACCCTGGGCGGCGGCGGCGGCGCCCCGACGGAGGACTCGCAGTCCCGTGCCGAGAACGGAGCCGCCAACGGGTCGGCCGGCGTCGGCGGCCGGCTCGCCGCCCGGCTCCGGCAGAGTCTGGACCTCGGGCCGGGGCCGGCGGCGGCGGTTGACCCGGCGGCGGACGGTGGTCTGGTCGGCCGGCTGCGGTGCGGTCTGGCCGAGCTGAACCGCCAGCGCCGACGGAGGGACAGCGAGCCGGCCGCTGCAACAGAGGAGCATCGGCCGCGGCTGCAGCGGGTCCTGCGAGAGAGTCTGCCAGCACTGAACCCCGAGCGCCTGGCGGCGGCTGCGCGACACTGGTGATGGGCCGCTGCGTACCCTGTAGCGACCTCTACCCTCTACCAGAGAGCCATGCACGTTGGAGGGTAGAGGCAGTGTCGACGGAGCACAGAGATGCGAGGTAGCTGACAGTGGCAGCTGTCTGCTGTGGTATGGTAGGTCTGCCGAGGTCTGCCGAGCGCCTGGCGGCGGCCGCGCGACACTGGTAATGGGCCGCTGTGTACCCTGTAGCGACCTCTACCAGAGAGCCATGCACGGTAGGGGGTAGAGGCAGTGTCGGCGAAGCACAGAGATGCGAGGTAGCTGGCAGTAGCAGCTGTGGTAGACTAGACTAGACCAGTACAGTACAGTGCCGATGCAGGCTGTGCAGCCGGCTGGTCACGTACAGCATCTGGTCCCGCAGGTGCAGCAGCTCAGTAGTATGCCACAGAAACTCAGCATGACATCACTGCAGTGAGCTGTTCGCCAGTCTGCTGTAGCTTTCTCTCCGGAGCGGTGTCTTGGCAACACGACAGTAGTCAGCGACGGTCCGATAAGTCAGCGACGTCAGCGACGTCAGCGACGGTCCGAGAAGTCAGCGACGTCAGCGACGTCAGCGACGGTCAGCGACGTCAGCGACGGTCAGCGACGGTCCGAGAAGTCAGCGACGTCAGCGACGTCAGCGACGTCAGCGACGTCAGCGACGTCAGCGACGGTCAGCGACGTCAGCGACGGTCAGCGACGTCAGCGACGGTCCGAGAAAGCCACCGAGTGCCGTCGCGACAGATGTCCGACACTCCCCTGCAGACCGCCGGGCCCTGCGATGGTCCGAGAGAGTCGCCAACTCGGACCGCGGCGAGCCTGCGATGGTCCGAGAGAGTCGCCAACTCGGACCGCGGCGAGTCTGCGATGGTCCGAGAGAGTCGCCAACTCGGACCGCGGCGAGCCTGCGATGGTCCGAGAGAGTCGCCAACTCGGTCCGCGGCGAGCCTGCGATGGTCCGAGAGAGTCGCCAACTCGGACCGCGGCGAGCCTGCGATGGTCCGAGAGAGTCGCCAACTCGGTCCGCGGCGAGCCTGCGATGGTCCGAGAGAGTCGCCAACTCGGACCGCGGCGAGCCTGCGATGGTCCGAGAGAGTCGCCAACTCGGTCCGCGGCGAGCCTGCGATGGTCCGAGAGAGTCGCCAACTCGGACCGCGGCGAGCCTGCGATGGTCCGAGAGAGTCGCCAACTCGGACCGCGGCGAGCCTGCGATGGTCCGAGAGAGTCGCCAACTCGGTCCGCGGCGAGCCTGCGATGGTCCGAGAGAGTCGCCAACTCGGACCGCGGCGAGCCTGCGATGGTCCGAGAGAGTCGCCAACTCGGTCCGCGGCGAGCCTGCGATGGTCCGAGAGAGTCGCCAACTCGGACCGCGGCGAGCCTGCGATGGTCCGAGAGAGTCGCCAACTCGGACCGCGGCGAGCCTGCGATGGTCCGAGAGAGAGACGGAGGCTGGTACGGCAGATGACGCGACGTCGACCCATCATCCCTTCCCGGATCACTCGATCCGGCCATAGTGCCGAGCCCACAGCGGCGTGACAGCTCGTATTGTTGCGGCCGACTAGTCCTAGCCTCCGCACACTTTCCTTCCGTTGTCCACCCAGGCCAGTTGGTGTAGCTGTCAGAGCACATTAGTGTGGTACCGATTAAGTGTGACGCCTTCATAGCTATTTTCTGCATGATTGCGCGCAAAGCAACTAGGTCACCATTATAGTAAATAGGTGAATGTAGATTGGCATTGTAAGTGTGAGGGCCAAGTGTCTCATTGTCATAACCACTGCCGGCTGAGCATGACCCGGTGCTTAATGAGTTTGGAGTGGCGTGCTTAAATGGGTGTATGAGACCCGCCCATTGCGTTACAATTAGTACTGTAACTGGAGCAAAGGGGGGGGGGGGGGCGGGGCGGGGGCGACCAATGAGAGCCTGTTGCAAAATGAGACATAACCGTGAACATATCTGTGAGCATGTCGGGCTCACACTCAGACATCTGAGAATGGTGCGACTGCGGTTAGAGTGAATGGTGTCGGAGCGATCGATGCTGTTGAGAAACGGCAGACCCTCGCCCGGACCTTCGCTGTAATCACATCGCCCCGTATATCTACGAGGGTGTTATTGAGCTGCATCAGCGTGAAGGTGCAAAACACGATTGACACCCTCCGTTCTGCAGAGCGTCAACAGGAAGTGTGCTGCTTCTTCGCCGCCCTCGGCGGATGTTCGGCCTTCTGGACGCAATTTACAGTCATTTGATGCAGTGAGCCGTGTCCGTTGAACAGCTTTTCTGGGCTGACGCCAATATCCGTCGCTGTAACCCACTACTGTGCCGCTGAGAACGATTGCACATGTCTTAACCACAACACCTCATTGCTGCTCGTACCGATGTTGTGTCTGATCGGGCGCCTATGGAGACTGTCGTGTCCGCGTGCTGACGGTGCTGCCATCTCTGTGCAGGGGAGAAAAGTACTACCCGGGCGGCCGCGAGGGCAGCACGAAGCAGCGCTGGCTCTGCTGGGCCGGCATCCTGGCCGTCATCCTCGCCGTGCTCGTCTTCATCGTACTGCTCTCCAGTAAGAGATTTAGGCTCTCCATTCAGACATGCCGATCAGATTGCTCAATGTCAACCCCATGTTATGCTCGGTGTGAACTCCCCGATACTTCTGCTTGTTAAATGCAATGGTTGCATCCCAGAGAAACTCTGAAGCGTCACTGATTGAAGGGATAAGAGAATATCCAATGCAAGTGGCCACAGCTGCTGAGTCAGTTTAGCATTCGCCCTGGATACGTTTTATAAGCAACAAACACACACCAGGATGCCAAACTATTTGTGTTGTATGAGCGTCATTTTCCGATGTAAGTACCTGCATGCACGAGCTAACATACGCACCGTTCGAGCCGAGCCACTAACGGATAATCTTGACCCTCAGCGGGAACGTTCTCTGGTGAAGAGGAGGCGGCGGCCACGGTGGAGCAACAGAACCAGCCACTGCCCCCTGCCGAGCCTGTCGAGAACCCTGGTAAGTTCCGCCGCCGGCCACCAGGGCGCACTAGTGCCGCCAATTCCCGCCAGATGTCGCCCCAGGTCGGTTTCTCCGACTGCGTCCCCCCTTCGGCACCGACACGTCCGACAGGTGACACTCGACACGTCCGACAGGCGACAGGCGACACTCGACAGCAACAACTGAGGCGCACTGAACAGATGTGTGATCGCACGGCTTGTAACTTTCAATTGTATGCACACAAACTAAGGTGGAGCCACAATAACTTGTCAACGGAAAACATTACAGAAATGACTGACCGCTTTACAAGCTGCAGCATACGCGACACAAGCCAATATAGGAAACAATTATTCAAATCGTTAAATGTTTCCCCAGTTAACCAGATGCAGTACTGAAGTACCCCTATTCTGACGTCAAGGCACCATCAAACATCTGATACGGCGCCTGCATCATCTAACAGCACAGTTCAAACACATTGTGAAGCCCGTAGATTAATTAACGAGTACCAAGATAGGTCTGTGCAAGAGCGAGGAACTACTACTGCATAACAGCCACTGTTGCTGTGCTACGTCACCGTTGCATCATCACTTAACTGACGACAGACAGTGGGAGTGGTGCCATAACGATGCAGCTAAATGATGCAGCACAACACATGGTCAGCACCGTTTTCATGTGTCCCGCTTAGAAGTAAGAACCCCAGGCAGTGGCATGAACATCGGGGAGAGGCATGGTCATTCCTATGAATTGTACCTATTGTAGAATCCTCGGTATATATTCATTCATATTTCCACCTGTAGTTCAAACTTAAACGTATACCTGAGTAAAAATGCCTGCCGGTCATTGGATGCCCGGCTGCGTGATCGGATATCCCCGGTCGGTTGGCAGTTAGCCTCACACGCGGCGTCCCCGGCTGGGAGCCTCACGTGCAGCACTGTGGCGTCCCCTGGCTGGGAGCCTCACGTGCGGCGTTCCCCGGCAGGGAGCCTCACGTGCGGCGTCCCCCGGCTCGGAGCCTCACGTGCGGCGTCCCCGGCTGGGAGCCTCACGTGCGGCACTGCGGCGTTCCCCGGCTCGGAGCCTCACGTGCGGCGTCCCCCGGCTCGGAGCCTCACAAGCGGCGTACCCCGGCCCGGAGCCTCACAAGCGGCGTCCCCCGGCCGGAAGCCTCACGTGCAGCGTCCCCCGGCTCGTCGGCTGACCTTTCCTGACCGGGGGCCATCAGCGCCGAGTGGCGGCGTCAGCGGCGTCCTGCCTGCGCTATCAGGGCGACCTTCCGTGACCTCCCGGCCGCCCTATCAGTACCGCCGCGCCCTGGGAGGTGGCGTGGCCGCCCGGCGCAGCCCACGTCGGCATCTCACAGCCCTGCCCCCTGGCTGACGGTCGCAAGGAGCCGACACAGGCCAACCCTCCAGCCCCGTGACTGGTAACCGGTAACCGGTAACCACTCGTGTCTGAACACAGACGACTCTAAGTCCACCGTTTAAGTCACCGAGCGTCGACAACGACAGCTGATCGAGCGCCCGCCAGCGCATGCGGGGTCGTCCTGTGACGATAATGGGCGTGTTGTTGCTGACTAGATTTGCCGTAGCGTTGCGTGTTCATCTGTGACGAGGGGCCGTATGTTTGTTTCAGTTGACAGGGTGTTTTCCGGTTTGCTGCGTCTGGACACGGAGTTTATAGACGCGCTGAACGACCCCGGCTCGCCCGAATACAGGAAACTGGCCAGCGACGTCGAGCGAGAGGCAAGTATCGGCGCCGATCCGCCGGCGCTGAGCGGCTAGCGAACTAGTCAGACCCACACAGCACAAGGGCGGATTCAGGATATTTTAGGAGGGGTGGCCGCAGCCCAATTTAGGGGCGCCTTCCAAAAATCTAGGGGCCCTTCCAAAGAAAGGGCGCCGTCACTGACCCATAGGGCGCCGTCACTGGCCGGAAGGGCGCCGTCACTGGCCGGAAGGGCGCCGTCAATGGCCGAAAGGGCGCCGTCACTGGCCGAAAGGGCGCCGTCACTGGCCGTAAGGGTACCGTCACTGACCGGCAGGGCGCCTCGGGTCAAAAGGACCAGGTCATGACCTGTATGACCTGATACTCGGTAAGTTACTTTCAACAGGGCGTCCAAGCGGTCCATAGGGACGCTGCGTGCTCGCGGGTTGTCCATCGCCGGGCGCCGCCAGGCGCCCGGCGACAGACAGCCCAGACAGTGGGGCGCCAGACAGTGGGGCAGACAGTGGGGCGCCCTTCTGGCGGGGGGGGGGGGGCGACCGCTGCGGCCACCCCCTGGATCCGCCCCTGACACAGCAGAACCAGTCAGAACCAGTCAGAACCAGTCAGAACCAGTCAGAACCAGTCAGAACCAGTCAGAACCAGTCAGAACCAGTCAGAGCCACACAGCACCGCAACACGGCCGGCCAGCTGGAATGAGGATGCATCAGTGAGAGCATTTGGCCTGGCAACCAGGAAGTGGTCAATGACACGAAATCCACTGAGCATTCAGCACCACCGGGATGTCGGGAATGGCTAACGCTACTAAAAGGCGAACCACTTGCAAAACATACGGGGTTTTCCCAGAATAATTGAATACATAGTCAAACGTACTTATAAAGGTAGTAGAAGTCCCACGGTAGCCACATTTTTCTGAAAATTACCTGTTTTGCACGTAAGGATATTTCGAAGTGCGCGTCACCGCGTACTTTCTGCAGGACCGGCTGAGACAGAGCCAGTCATCTCTTTTATGCTAATAAAAACACCTCACTTATGGCATATTTCCGGTAAAATAAGCAATATTTGAAGAAAAACTTGTTTTGTTCCAACGACAGGAGCAGTTACATAGTTTTTCCCATAAAATTAGATATTTTACGTGAATTTGCATGCCAAAACGCCACCACCGCTTCCGCTTCACCGCTCTCAACGCTTCCGGGCAGAGATGAGAAAACCACAAAACCTGAACGAACAGTGTGTAGTAGGTAATAAAGAGTCCCGTAAGTTTTGAATTTCATAATCATTTTGTGATCCAGTGTAGGGCTTGCAGATAATTCAAAACTCTAAAATTGAATTTGATGCAGATTCTAAGATAAAAGTGGTGGACAGTAATGCCGATCAAGTACTCGTTATCTGATACAAGTCTCGAAAAACGCCAAAGTACGCTGATAATTGCTGAAACAATGGACTAAATGAGCATTGAGGTCTCTGTTATATGTCTTAAACGTGTTTAAAGCTAATACAACTGCAAAAGAGTGCATTTCCTTTCAGGACGGAAACCCGTATAATCCCTTTAACCGCAAACCGACTGATAAGAATCGATGTATTTATCAAACTGATGCAAGTTTTTGCCTGGGTGCTTTTAAAGGGATTATACGGGTTTCCGTCCTGAAAGTAAATGCACTCTTTTGCAGTTGTATGAGCTTTAAACACGTTAAGACATATAACAGGGACCTCAATGCTCATTTAGTCCACTATTTCAGCAATTATCAGCGTTAAAACTTGGGCGTTCTTCGAGACTAGTATCAGATAACGAGTACTTGATTGGCACTACTGTCCACCACTTTTATCTTAAGATCATTTTTAGAGTTTTGAATTATCTGCAAGTCCTACACTGGATCACAACATTATTATGCAATTCAAAACTGACGGGACTTTGTATTACTACACACTGTTCGTTGAGGTTTTGTGTTTTTATGGTTTTCTTATTTCCGGCCTTTAGCGTTGATAATTTGGTGGTGGCGTATTAATTTTTTGGCATGAAAATTCATGAAAAATATATAATTTTATGGGAAAACTAGGTAACTGTTGCTGTCGTTGGAACAAAACAAGTTTATTTTCTTTCAAATATTGCTTATTTCACCGGAAATATGCCATAAGTGAGGTGTTTTTATTAGCATTAAAGAGATGACTGGCTCTGCCTCAGCCGGTCCTGCAGAGAATACGCGGTGGCATCACCGCGCACTTTGGAATGTCCTTACGTGCAGAAGAGATAATTTCCAGAAAAATGTGGCTACCGTGGGACTTCTACCACCTTTATAAGTACGTTTTACTATGTAACTCAATAATTATTCTGGGAAAAAACGTATAATCCCTTTAAGCGTCGGTATCGAAACGTTCCAGACATCAAGGTGAATGATAGATATAAGCAAAGCAGCATAGCTAAGCGACCCGATGGACATCTTGCGACGATACGGTTCAGACACACCACGTTCAAGAGCTATTACCCAATCTCGCCAAACATTCAGAATATTTGGCTATTTTCGACCACCTTAAAAGTGCACTTCGATGTTCCCTCGGCACGACTGCCTCTGGGATATGTCCATGTCGTGATAGCATTCCGATGTAAACAATCGGAGTGTTTGCGGTTTGCTTGCAGTCGTTTCATAACATCCTGGTTAAGAAACAGTTTGCGGCTAGCATTGACATCATCCATTTACTATGCCGCAAGCATGCTAGACAATTCAAATTTGTCCCAAAAGTTCATGACTGCTGCAAAAATGAGGCCAGTTGAAGACCAGCTCGAAAGGTCAGGTTATACATGAGGACGGTCAGAGACCTATAACCTCGGTCAACGTTCGCCTCTGCAAGCATAGCGTCCTCGTCGCCCCAGGAAACGGATGGCCAGTTGCGAATAGGAACAACCTCCCATGGCAGTCACGTGTAACGCCGATAGTCCAAACTCTGGCGGAAACTTTTAAACGGGTGAACTTGATATTCGCCCTCCTTCCGGGTCGCCCGAGCGACCGGGCGTCCCATGCGTGACCCCGGATACGACCCCAGTGTCCTCCGGGTCAGTCCGCCCACCTGTGCCGAGTTTCAGTGAGCTGGTATATTATCAGAGTTCTGTTCGGTCAGAGCCTGTTCGGTCGGATGAGCGACCGGGTGGGCGGAACGAGACAACTACGAACGTCTCCGAGCGGGGACCGTCCAAGATGGCCGGCCCCTGTAACTAACTTGCATATGCTTACTCGACGAAGAGTTATTGCGAGCAATGTGACACTATTTTATCTCTGGATACCATGACATTCTGTCATCTGTCATTGTAAGCCAACCCTCCATTCTTGAAAATCAGATCATGTATATGCTGATCCCTTTTAATGAGAAGGTTGGGTATCATTCTATACTACGTGAGTATTGAACCGCGATACATACCGCTGATCTGTTGGTTAGAGTGTATTGAACCGCGATACATACCGCTGATCTGTTGGTTAGAGTGGTACCACTGGGCACTAGCCAGAAACACTGCTGTTTTGCCACGGACATGTATTGACTACACCTGCCATGCAGGTTAATACCTCTGTGCGGTCCTTATTTGTGCGAAACTACGTTCCTTTTATGTTCGTTTTCGCAGAAACCACACTAAAAATTAATGAGGCCGCCTATCGCACGTTCATTTGCAGTTGTCGGTTGTCAAAAAAATGAAAAAATGCCGTCCTCCCTCATTGTTCTTTGCTTCATCCGGTTGAAGTCCCGCAAATTCATATATCTGTCTACATGGCGCAATATCAAATTAATTGTGCAAGCCGACTACAGTGATGAATGCTATACCAATAGTATTTAGCGTGACTAGCGAACAAGCTTCTTGCGTGTCCATTTGCTAAATTAAAGGTAAATCGACTGCTCATGGAGACTCGTGTCCTTAGCATATCCGGCTTTGAGACCGATTTTCTAACGACTCGATGTTCGTGCAGTAGGTATCTTAGAAACTAAACGCTTCGCTGATAGCGTGTGATCAAGCACCGCCTCAACGCACCCAGCTCTCGCGTGCTCCTTTTCACCATTCCCAAGAACACCGTAGAGCACACGTCATCCCAAACCACCAAACATACTACACAGCCCACCACAGTCGTC
The DNA here is from genome assembly GCA_036785665.1 of Chirona hameri. NCBI lineage: Eukaryota > Metazoa > Arthropoda > Thecostraca > Balanomorpha > Balanidae > Chirona > Chirona hameri. Next base: position 49,719 of record JAXIVJ010009131.1, read on the forward strand.
ACGTCAGGGCGTCGTCGCCGACACCCAAGAACACCGTAGAGCACACGTCATCCCAAACCACCAAACATACTACACAGCCCACCACAGTCGTCACGTCAGGACGTCGTCGCCGACACCCCATGCATAGCCCACGCCCCACCCAAGCGCCCGCCGCCGCCGCCGCCGCCGCCGCCGCCGCCGCCGCCGCCGCCGGGCGCCGGGCGCCGGGCGGTGTCTGAGCACGGCGGACGGGCGCGGCCCCGCTCCGCCGCGGAGTGGGTGCACCCACCGCCGCCGGCCGCTCTCTGCTCAGTGCATGGTCCATACGTCACTCAGAACACAGTCAAGGTCGGCGGCGGCGCCCGGGTCACGTCCTGGGTACGCCGCTCGTCGGGTCGCCAGGCACGTACCCCGCCGGCAGACACAAATACTGCGGCTCGGGGTCCGCCGGCACGGTCCGTCTGTGCCCGCCGGCTGCCGCCCACGGTACGTTCGTGACGTATAATGACGCCATTCGTGACGTGTAATGACGCCATTCGTGACGTGTTATGCACCGGAACGTGATGGACCCAAATGAAAGTAGACTTTCGACATGAAGGTAGGCCAACGCTTTCGATAAAATGTCTGCCGTTTGCGGCCTTTGATGGATTCAGCGGATTCCGGGATTCCCGATTTCGACGTTGTGTTGTCGAAGCAGTTGATCAATGCTCAGGCGCCCCGTACCGGTTGAACCACAGACCCGCGGCTGGCAGATGTGCATTGCCGGCCGGCAGGGGGCTATTTCGACCGGCCCACGCTTCCCGGGCAACACCAACGAATTCCAGCGCCAAACAACAACCGCCAGAGAATAGATAATCCGTTCATCCGATCCAAGACCCAGCCTACCGCGTCACAGGCGCCGGATCGTCTGACCCGCCTCCTCCCTCCGCAGATGGACGTCGCCGTCTCGACCACGCACTGGCCGGAGGGCAATGACCTCGGCCGAATCACCACCAAGGTCAGCGGGTTCACGTGAGTACCGCGGGTCGCGGGGTGCACGTGCCGATACCAGCGCCGCGCGGGGCTCTTCGGGGAGGGCTCCGCGATGCATGCTGCAGAATCTCGCCACGCGGCCGTGCAGCGCCAGCCTGTGCACCGTGCACGTCATGCGCGGTGTGTTGCCGATCTGTCAGTGAGCTAGGAGCATGTGATCAGCTCGGGGCCTCAATCGTCGTACGGCAAGAGGCACCGGAAGTGTACGATAGATGCACATAAAATTCCCGCTGTGCAGGGCTTGATATTCCAGACCGAAATGCAGACATGGTGTCTTGAAATTTAGCTGACCGACGAGAGTGCCGTCACCCACTATCGACCGTGGACCCGGTGACGGCCGTTCCCAGAAATAATCATGTTTTGTACACCGGAGCCGACTCGTCTGGCAGCGGTCCGTGACACCGCCCCGCCGAGTGACTAGACGGTCCGCCGTCGACCACTGACCCCCTCGTCTCACATCACTGCCTCCCGTGTGCCGTAGGTCGGGCAGCGTGGTGGCCGCCTATGACCTGGTCACCGAGCTGGAGCCGCCGCACACCTCGGCCGAGGACGTCAGCCAACGTCTCAAGCAGCGCGTCACCCAGTTCTTCAAGCCGGAGCAGGGCGAGCCCCAGAGCAGCCTCGCCATACAGGTGGTGGAACTCTCCGTCAGACGTGAGTAGTCTCTCAGCATGTTCATTGTTCAGTCTGTAGGTTGTTATTGCTCGCTGACAGGAGCTGTAATTCACTGCAGTAGGGATACCAAGGAGGCAAGGATGGCGATTTGTTATGTATATATATATATATATATATATATATATATATATATATATATATATATATATATATATATATATATATATATATATATATATATATATATATATATATATATATATATATATATATATATATATATATATATATATATATATATATATATATATATATATATATATATATATATATATATATATATATATATATATATATATATATATATATATATATATATATATATATATATATATATATATATATATATATATATATATATATATATATATATATATATATATATATATATATATATATATATATATATATATATATATATATATATATATATATATATATATATATATATATATATATATATATATATATATATATATATATATATATATATATATATATATATATATATATATATATATATATATATATATATATATATATTGTTATATTGTTACAGTCATCTAAGTAATGCAATTACACATTCTTGAAGAATCTCTGAGTAAAACATACACATAGCCCATATAACACTGAATTCCTCTGAATGTGGTTGACATGGGTCTGAATAGTAAGTTTCCGTCACTGACGGTGCTGTCTGTTTCGTCAGCGATGGAAGACAAGTGCGTCACCGAGAACAATATGGGCTGCTCCCACGAGTGCAAGTTCTCTATGAGCCTGCTGACCTTCACCTGCTCGTGCCCTGAGGGCATGGAGCTGGGCGGCGACATGAAGACCTGCCACGGTCCCGGTACGTCGCAGCACGCTGTGCGGAGCTGGAAATTAGTGTCAAGTTTCGTCGGCGCCGCTCAGGCATTTCCAGTATCTGTTCCCAAATTATGCCGGCTGAATGTATTTGCAGTCTGA